>JADLZN010001242.1:427500-492795 GCA_018155175.1 Sinocyclocheilus anophthalmus
CTAGGCCACTCCAGGACCTAGAAATGCTTCTTACGAAGCCACTCCTTCGTTGCCCGGGCGGTTTGTTTGGGATCATTGTCATGCTGAAAGGCCCAGCCACGTTTCATCTTCAATGCGCTTGCTGATGGAAGGAGGTTTTCATTCAAAATCTCACGATACATGGCTCCATTCTTTCTTTCGTTTACACGGATCAGTCGTTCCTGGTCCCTTTGCAGAAAAACAGCCCCAAAGCATGATGTTTTCACCCCCATGCTTCACAGTAGGTATGGTTTTCTTTGGATGCAACTCAGCATTCTTTCTCCACCAAACTTTTTAGTTTTTACCAAAAAGTTCTATTTTGTTTCATCTGACCATATGACATTCTCCCAGTCCCAATCCTCTTCTGGATCATCCAATTGCTCTCTAGCAAACTTCAGATGGGCTTGGACATGTACTGGCTTAAGCAGGGGTACACGTCTGGCACTGCAGGATTATTGAGTCCCTGGCGGCGCAGTGTGGTACTGATGGTAGCCTTTGTTACTTTGTGGGTCGCCAGGCGTCCTGCAGGTCATTCACTCTGGCCCCCCGTGTGTGTTTCTGGGATTTTTGCTCACATTTCTTGTGATCATTTTGACCCCACGGGGTTAGATCTTGCGTGGAGCCCCAGATCGAGGAAGATTATCAGTGGTCTTGCATGTCTTCCATTTTCTAACAATTGCTCCCACAGTTGATTTCTTCACACCAAGCTGCTGACCTATTGCAGATTCAGTCTTCCCAGACTGGTGCAGGTCTACAATTTTGTTTCTAGTGTCCTTTGACAGCTCTTTGGTCTTGTCCATGGTGGAGTTTGGAGTGTGACTGTTTGAGGTTGTGACAGGTGTCTTTTATACTGATAACAAATTCAAACAGATGCCATTAATACAGGTAACCTGTGGAGGACAGAGGAGCCTCTTAAAGAAATTACAGTGTCTTGAGCGCCAGAGAATCTTGCTGGTTGTTATTGACCAAAATACTTATTTTACCGAGGAATTTACCAATTAATTCTTTAAAAATCCTAAAATTTGATTTTCTGGATTTTTTTTTTTCTCTTTTTGTCTCTCATATTTGAGGTATACCCATGATGAAAATTACAGGCCTCTCTCAACTTTTTAAGTGGGAGAACTTGCACAATTGGTGGCTTACTAAATACTTTTTCCCCCACTGAAATGGCTTTGGTATCAGCAAGCACACTGTGTACTCTCACATCACCTTCAGCACAGTGTGAATACCCTTGTTCAGGAGAACGGGTCCATACTAGTGCCTCTAGACTGTATTATAACGTAAATACAGTGTTAATCTGTGTGCTCCAGCTTCTTAGTGATCAGCTGAAAATAATGTTTTGAATCTAAAACCTCATTCTGAAGACCCCTATTTGCATTCCCCCTTTTTATGTTGGTCACAATATGTAGATTATATGAATACATTTAAAAAAAATAATATAATGCATTGTTTAAAATTCAAGGTTTCCCCCCACTTTTTCCAGCTGTCAATTTAATAAACTTTCTGCCTCGACAGAAAACATTGTTCACAGGAAGAGGAGACTGTAAGGGCAAGATTACTGAACAGGAAATTAAAACTGCTGTGGTTTCTGATAATGAAGCAGACTTTAGGACAGTAAAAATAACCCTGTCAGTGTTGATCTAACACTGATGTACAGTATGTATTTCATGGCTTTTTCACATTTTACTTTTTAGTAGTTCAGTTGCAAGACAAAGAGTAATGTGTGGTACTGGTAAGATGATTTTATTTCATTTCATTATTTCTGGTTCTCCCATAAACTGCATATACATATATACAGTGGGTACGGAAAGTATTCAGACCCCCTTAAATTTTTCACTCTTTGTTATATTGCAGCCATTTTCTAAAATCCTTTAAGTTAATTTTTTTTTCCTCCTTAATGTACACACAACACCCCATATTAACAGAAAAACACAGAACTGTTAACATTTTTGCAGATTTATTAAAAAAAAAAACTGAAATATCACATTGTCCTAAGTATTCAGACCCTTTGCTCAGTATTTAAGTAAAGCACCCTTTGATCCTAATACAACAAGCCCTGCGTCCTTTTTGAAAGATGCAACAAGTTTTTCACACCTGGATTTGGGGATCCTCTGCCATTCCTTCTTGCAGATCCTCTCCAGTTCTGTCAGTTCGGATGGTAAATGTTGGTGGACAGCCAATTTTAGGTCTCTCCAAATTGGGTTTAAGTCAGGGCTCTGGCTTGGCCATTCAAGAACAGTCACAGAGTTTTTGTGAATTCACTCCTTCGTTATTTTAGCTGTGTGCTTAGGTTCATTTTCTTGTTGGAAGGTAAACCTTCGGCCCCGTCTGAGGTCCTGAGCCCTCTGGAGAAGGTTTTCGTCCAGGATTTCTGTACTTGGCCGCATTCATCTTTCACCTCAATTGCAACCAGTCGTCCTGTCCTTGCAGCTGAAAAACTTAACACTCCCACCCCAGCATGATTGCTGGCCACCCACCAGCTTCACTGTTGGGACGCTACATTGGACAAGGTGATGCGCCGTGCTGTTTGTTTTCTCCCCACATAACCATCCCGCTTAGAATTAGGCCAAAAGTTTTATCTTGGGTCTAATCAGACCAGATAATCTTTATTTCTCACCATCTTGGAGTCTTCCCAGTTGTTGTTGTTTTTATCCAACCTTGCACGGAGGAGAGGCTTCCGTCGGGCCACTCTTCCATAAAGCCCCGACTGGTGGAGGGCTGCAGTGTTGGTTGACTTTCTACAACTTTCTCCCCATCTCCCGACTGCATCTCTGGAGCTCAACCACAGTGAGCTTTGGGTTCTTCTTTACCTCTCTCACCAGGCTCTTCTCCCCCGATAGCTCAGTTTTGGCCGGACGGCCAGCTCTAGAAGGGTTCTGGTCGTCCCAAACATCTCCATTTAAGGATTATGGAGGCCACGTCCTCTTAGGAACCTTAAGTGCAGCGCATTTTTTTTTGTAACCGTTGGCCCGATCCTGCTTGCCCATAAAAAGCACAATTCTGGCTCTGAGCTCTTCAGGCAGTTTCTTTGACCTCATGATTCTCATTTGCACTGTGAGCTGTAAGGTCTTATATTGACAGGTGTGTGGCTTTCCTAATCAAAGTCCAATCAGTATAATCAAACACAGCTTGGCTCAAATGAAGGTGTAGAACCATCGCAAGGATGATCAGAAGAAATGGACAGCACCTGAGTTAAATATATTTGTGTCACAGCAAAGGGTCTGAATACTTAGGACCATGTGATTTTTCAGTTTTTCTTTTTTTAATAAATCTGCAAAACTGTCAACAATTCTCTGTTTTTCTGTCAATATTGGGGTGCTGTGTGTACATTAATGATTAAAAAAAATTAACTTAAATGATTTTAGCAATGGCTGCAATATAACAAAGAGTGAAAAATTTAAGGGGTCTGATACTTTTCCGTACCCCTGTATATTACACACACACACATATATATACACACCCTGGAGCACAAAACCAGTCATAAGTGTCAATTTTTTCAAAATTGAGATTTATACATCATCTGCAAGCTAAATAAATAAGCTAATCAAACATTAGTTTTGATAAATTTACGTAGGAACATTACAAAATATCTTCATGGAACATGATCTTTACTTAATATCCTCATTTTTTTGGCAAAAGAAAATGAATAATTTTGACCCAACAATGTATTGTTGGCTAGTTGCTACAAAGATCCCCCAGCGCTTAACACTGCTTTTTGTGCTGCATGTTCCAACACACACATATATTATATATATACTCTATATAATACATCTATATATATATATATATATATATATATAGATATTGATAGTATATATTAAAAAATTCCAGTGCTTACATCTTTCTGTAACAAAAGTCAGTATTTATTATTATTAAAAATATATATATCACAAAATGAATTTTTGGAAAGTATGAGGAGAAAGCTGTTAATGACAAGTTAAATCCTGGTTGGTGTTGCAGTTAGGGTTAGGGGTCTGTCACACAGTGGGCTCTGTTTGGCATCTCTATTTTGGTGGAGGTCTCTGTCAGAGAGGCGTGAGGGAGCGGATGCCGGCTCAGCGCAGCTGTGAGCTTCCTGCGGAAGACTCGACACAGGAAAACATAAATGAGAGGGTCCAGGCACACGTTAGTAGATGATAACCAGAGCGTGATCTCTTTGGCATAGTACAGCTGGTTTTGGGCCCAGCACTGGGCAGAAGTGTTGCGGGTCTGACTGAGAGTGTAAGGGACTCGGGCCAGGTGGAAGGGTGCAAAGCAAACGAAGAAAACACCCACAACCACAAACACCTGTGGAGGAGAGAAGAGTTTAGCATTGGTTAACACACGGTACACCAGAAACCAGAGCTTGTCAAATCAAGAATTTAATGCAATTCAACAACAGTGAAGCCGTATATGGACCGTCTGAAAAAGTTTGTGGCTTGAGCAGTACAGATCTACAGATTATTCACTCAAAACTCCCTTTCGGACATCTGACAGTCACTCTGACTGGAAATCAGCCAAACCCTGGACCACAAAACCAGTCTTAAGTATCATTCATCTTCTCTTCCATCTTTATTTGGCCCTATGACGTCTAGTGCTCTCTATTCTAATTCATAATTTTTTTTTTTTTAACCAAAAAACGGCCCTTTGCACTCTTTCATTTACCAACTGCTTGTTTGCTTAAAGAAACACAACTATCTTCTCTAAACTATTTGTAGTTCTAATTGTATGTTTTCTTTGTATTTTATTAATCAGATTACAATCAAATAGCAAAAAGAGGCCTCTAACCTATCTTGCTCTATTTGCTCTACTATCTTTTTACTTATAAAAAAAACAACCTTGCTATCTGTACTGTGTTAAGCTAACTGAGACTTGTTATAGCACTTGCATATCATTTTTCTTTTGTTGATTTTGATTGCTTCTGTTGTCCTCATTTGTAAGTCCATGCTTTGATAACAAGCGGTGTCTGCTAATACCAGCATTGTAAATGTATGTAGTACATGGGTACGTAATTGTCTCTTTGTATAAAAATCATTAGGATATTAAGTAAAGATCATGTTCCATGAAGATATTTAGTACATTTTCTACCGTAAATATATCACAACTTAATGTTTGATTAGTAATATGCATTGCAAAGAACTTCATTTGAACAACTTTAAAATGATTTTCTCAATATTTAGATTTTTTTGCACCCTCAGATTCCAGATTTTCAAATATTGTCCTCTCCTAACAAACCATACATCAATGGAAAGCAAGTATAAATCTCAATAAAAAAGGACTCTTATTACTGGTTTTGTGCTCCAGGGTCACATACAGTATATGATCCTAAGATAAATGAACTGATTCAGCGCTGCACTTCCTTCAGTCACTGAACTGAGAAAACTGATATGCACATACATGAACCGAACACTTGAATGAAGGGGCCAAATGAACATTTTTATGGTTTCTCATTTTGTGTAAAAATGTGAGTTGATTAAAGGGGTCATGAAATGCATTTTATATATATATACACACACACACACACAACAGTCAACATTTGAGCGGTGAGTGAATTCTGAACAACTTGAACACAATGGCTAATCTTGTGTTTGAGAAATCAAGAGAAGTGCCTGGCTACCTAGCTCGATGCTATAAAAATAAACGTTGGCACTCTCCAGAGTGCAAACACAAGTGAGCAGTTGAGTGTTTGCCAACACTGTTATGCCAGTGTGCTATTATTACAGTTCCAAATGAGAGTTTTCTTGCTTTCGTTTGAGGGGGCTTTTCACTGTGTGAAGAAATAGACATGTGGCGTGAAAGCATGAGAACAGTGTCAACTGCGTGAGTCTCATGCTGAATGTGTTGGTATAGCCCTGGTACACCACTGTGCCACAAAGAAATCTGTACACAAGCTTTTACATATTACACTGATCTCAGGTCATGATGCTCATGGAATTAAGCTTCAGATTTTCATATTATGTTTCTCAATGTTAGTTTTTAGAAAACTATGGAATACATATAATAATGTTGTATGTATAGTTTGTTGCACAGACCAATTGTTTCACTTCATAAGACCTCAACATATCATCAGGATCTACGGGTATTAATTCGGTGTTGCCTGATATGCTTCTTTTGAGAACCAAATGAACCATGCCAGAAGCTGAGACAGAATTTGGCATGTCAGCTGTACAGACAGACATAATTAGTTATTGTTTTTTAAAAAGTTCTTTCACACTCTTTTTCTTCCATTCCAGATAAACCAAACTGCATGTACAAACTAATCAAATTACAGCTGATTGTTTTACATGCCAGTCTCTTCCTGTATAAGGAGGCACTTCTTGGTTAATGAAATGCTAAAGGCTGATTCTGCACAGCTGGAACATGTATGTTTGAATTTGAAAACTGTAGACAAAAAACACCCAGATGACCTACTACTTGCCAGTTGCTTAAGTGTGCATTTAATGGACACTTTACCATCCCAAGAGGCTACAGGAGACTATTTGTGAATGGCAGTGAAGCAACACAACTGATGCTGATAGGTCACATAACAGTGACAACATGGTAAATAGCTAGCTGCATTACCATAATTCCAAGATGACAACATTTGCATGCCACACCACTCCCTGCACATATTTAAGACGGCAGTGTGCATCTACTCATTCAGATTTGTTCTAAGGAGCTGAGAATGCATCATGGGCATCCAGAGGTTGTTCAAGGTTGTGGCAGGAGGGATGTAAAATCTCCTAAAATCTCATATGTGTAAAATCAGTTAGGTGTAGCCCAGCCTGCAGCTCTACAAATGTCTATCAGAGAGGCACCATGTGGCAGTGCCCAGGAGGCAGCAACACTCCGAGTGTAATGAGCTCTCTCACTCAGGGGTACGGCTCGAGTTGCATACGGTATGCCAGCGTGATGGCATCCACTAGCCAGTGGGCGAACCTCTTTTTGGAGACAGCCAATGTTCCCTCTAAGCACTAATGTTCACTTCTTAAGAAGAAATAGTATGCCACGCACAGGACAGATGCAAAATCTAGTAAATGCAAAATAATTGCAATGCTCGGGCAAACCGCTATAGAGTTGGTGCTGCTGTAGAGTTAGAACCGGTGAATGTGGTGTACATGTTAACCAAGAATCGAATACTTTAATGGTTGAGGACAAAATAACTCAACACAAGAGGCCAGGCAAACGCAATGACGTGAAATAAAACGTCATCATATTTTCAAGAAGAGTGGCTTGATTAAGTGGTGGAAATAACAGATAATGGGAGGAACTGATTGAGAAATGTTTCAATGGTAATTTTTTTTCCTTTTGCCTCTATATAAAGCACATTAAAGTAGCATTTATAAGCGCAGCTGCTTTGTTTACTGCAGTAACCAAGGAAACACTGTATCACTGCTGTTCCATAAGCACCACCTGCTGTCAGAGAAGAGATTTGCATTTTAATTCAGCCCTTCTTCTGTTTTGTGTGTGTGTGTGTGTGTGTGTGTGTGTGTGTGTGTGTGTGTGTGTGTGTGTGTGTGTGGGTGTGTGTTGTGTGCATGCAGGTGTCTTATTTTACCAACTTTTCTAAAGTAAGACCTTCTGTTTTTCTTCAAAATTCTTTAAACTATACAGTCTAATTCAAATAAAAAACAATGCCCCGGGACACCACGGACCCTGGGTGCACCCGCAGCGGAAGACGCGAGCCAGGCCCCGGGTGACGACCTCTCCCCCTCCGCCGCCTCCGATCTTCGAGATCTCCACCCGGAACCGCTTCGCTCCCCTCCGCGAGACGGAACGCAACGCTTTGCAGATTTCCTCTCAGAACTATTGGTTACTGTTGATAAAGCGCTAATTGTCGGAGATTTTAACATTCACGTTGATAATACAAATGATGCATTAGGACTTGCGTTAACTGACCTAATAAACTCTTTTGGAGTAAAGCAAAACGTCACCGGGCCCACTCATCGTTTTAATAATACGCTACATTTAATTATATCGCATGGAATTGATATAGATATCGTACCTCAAAGCGAAGATGTTACTGACCATTTCCTTGTATCATACATGCTGCGTATTACTGATATTAACTAGATGGCTCCGCGTTATAGTTCCGGCCCCCCGCACCCGGGCAGAACTATTGTTCCAGCCACCAAAGATAGATTCACAATTAACCTGCCTGATTTATCTCAACTGCCCATTAATACACATGAACTTGACGAAATGACAGCAGCAAATGCAGCACCACAGCCATATCACCCTGCAGCCCCAGACTGTTGTTCTCGGAAAGAGTAGGGGTGTAACCCGGTGTCCTGGCCAAATTGCCCCCCTGGCCCTTGTCAATCATGGCCTCCTAATAATCCCCATCCACTTGATTTACTCTATGACTCTCTCTCCTCTCCACCTGTAGCTGGTGAGCGCACTGGCGCCGCTGTCCTGTGGCTGCCGTCGCATCATCCAAGTGGATGCTGCACACAGGTGGTGTTGAGGAGAGATCCCCCCCCCATGTGATTGTAAAGCGCTTTGGGTGTACAAAAATACACAATAAAGAGCTATATAAATGCATCATTCATTCAATTCATTCAGTCATCATTCACTAAGATCGAGTAAAACTAGCAATGAGATGCAGCTTTGGTCGCAAGAATCAAGTCATTTGTTATTTTAACAAGTGCAGTTTCTGTGCTTTGGAGGGGCCTGAAACCTGACTGAAATTCTTCAGAGATAATTTTTTTTGCAGGAAGGATCAAAACTGAGCAGACACAACATTTTCTAAAATTTCAGACATAAATGGAAGATTTTAAATGGGTCTGTAATTTGACAGTTCACTAGGATCTAGTTGTGGTTTCTCAATAAGAGGCTTAATAACCGCCAGCTTGAATGTTTTTAGGACGTGATCTAAAGACAACGACGAGTTAATAATAATGAGAAGCAATTCTTCTGCTACAGGTAACAACTCTTAATAATTTAGCGGGTACAGGATCTAACAGGCATGTTGATGGTTTAGATGCAGTGATAAGTTTATATAGCTCTTCCTGTCCTATAGCTGTAAAGCACTCCAGTTTATCTTTTGGTGCGATGAATGAAGCTGAAGTGTTATCATCTTGGAATTACAGTAATTATAATATGACATGAATGCAGATAATGGAACACTCTGAATTGTATCCATACTACCAGGGGGTTGAAACTAAAAACCACAAAACACGTCATAAAGACAGGTGGATTTCATCAGCGCGGTGTAAACACAGTCACTCTACTAGCCAAACAAAGACTCACAGCAGAAACAAGCTGTGGCATCTTGAGCAACACATATCACCATTTAATACTGAATGCTTCAACTGATTAGGTGGGAAGTCAATGATTCAAAACCCATTCATAAAGACAGGCACGTGCTTCATTCTTGAATGAATCAGCATCTGAATTAATTGTTTGAATGAATGGCTCAATGACTCACTTGCTGCTGCCTACTGGCGATTCACTTTCATATTTAAGAGTAGCTATCATATTTTTATATGATATTTATTATATTTATCTCATATATTTAAAAGTAAGTCATTGCATTTTTACAGCATTTATATCGCTTATTTAAAACATGATTTAAAGAACTAAGATCATAACATTATTATGCGTTGTTATTTTATATTTATTTGTATTTTATCAGGTGTTATAGTGTTAATGCATTCATTCTACATTTCAGCTTCATTAAACTGTCTGCATAAATGCATCTAAATGCCACTTCAGAAGCAGCTTCTGTTGCTTCTCGCAACAATATTTGTCGTACCGCGTCTTTGGTGGAATCAGCCCTTATAGTGTCGTATTATATTAAGTGAAATCATTAATAAAATGTAAGAATTTGATATGAAAGATGATGCATACATTTAATAAGGTTAGGGGAAAAATTACCATTATATAAACAAAAAATGACCTGGAAATCAATATAAGTACATTTGCCGTAACTTTAATCATATAAAGCATAATTTGTGGCTAGTAATTGGAAAACCACTAGCCACAGTGGCTGGTGAGCAAAAAAAGTTAATGTCAAGCCCTGCATACTGCTAAATAGAATGGTAACACTTTAGTATAGGGTCCAGTTCTAACTATTAACTAGTTGCTTATTAGCATGCCTATTATTAACATATTGGCTGTTTATTAGTACTTATAAAGCACATATTCTGCATTCTTAATTCTGCCCAATACCTACCTTACTGACTATTAATAGGAAAAAAATTAGGAGTTTGAGGCTAAATTTGTAGTTAATGGTTTGTTAATAATGAGAATTGAACCTTAAAATAAAGTGTGACCAAATGTTTATTTTTTGTGTTTTTTGTATTTATTTATTTTTCCGTTGTTTGTTTCAAACCAAATTTAGTATTTTGTATGCAGCTCATGTCTCCATTAATCTTCATCATTTCCTTGAATTAGAGTTTCCCGCCCCAGTTCCTGGAGGCAGACCAACAGCAACATTTCTGAACTTGACGCTTTAGTATTAACTCAAATCTAAGACCTGAAATGGATGAGTCAGATAAGGCAGACATCCAAAATGTGTAGTTTTGGAGTGATTATCTCCCATTACCTGCATCTTTACAGAATGTCATTGTTTGCGCTCTCAGGGGTGCATAGAGAGGTAACAGAAAGTGCACTATACCTTAGATGTGGTCTGTTTGCTGGCTGTGTCACTGCTGCTTTGTGACGCACGGTACGATTCAAACACTTTCCTACTGATGAAGGTGTAGCAGACGACCATAAGTGCTAATGTACCCCAAAAAACAACCTGGCAGAAGTAATTAAAGCCTTCATGCCACAGGAGTCCCATCTTCCCCTTCATCTTGGTGCATCGCAGCTTAGCACCAGAGGAAATCTGTGGCATGTGGTTACTTAGGATAACGTTCGGCAGAGCCAGTGACAACATAACCACCCAGACAACTGCGCACAGTCTCTGACCCACTCTGACCCTCTGAAGAGCGCATTTTCCAAACGGATGCACAATCTTTAGGTACCGGTCCAAGCTGATCAATCCGAGGAGGAGGATGCTGATGTACATAGTGGTATAGAAGAGCACAGCTGAGTACCGGCAATGAAAAGCCCGGAGCTGCCAGGAACCCAAGCCCGCATCGGTCAGTGCCTTCACAGGCACAGTAAGGGTCATCAATAGATCGGCCACGACTACATTCTTCAGGTACACGACAAAGGTTGAGGTGCTTCGGATTTGGAAGAAAATCCATGCGGCCAGACTGTTCAACACAAAAGCCACCAGAAAGAGAGCCGCGTACAGGCAAGGGAAGAGAACAGACGTTACTCTAGTGTCCCTCTCACACTTGAGTGAAGCGTTCACCTGACTCGTGTTCATCTTGATACCTGGAGGAAGAACGTCAATACAGCTGAATGCAGTATTGGAACATACTTGAACAGTTTATCCACATACAGCTACAAACAGCACAACTACATTGATATAATAGAAAACAATGCATGTTCAATGGGAAAATTAATGAGTTATGATGAACACACCAATGCACTTTACAAAGAATCTCCCGTTCTGTTTAATTCTATTGAAAAACCATTGCTAAAGCAAATAGAAGAAACCAGAAATAACAAAACCAAAGTATGCTTATAAATAATGGCAATTAATTTTGACACATTGCAATTCATTTGGAGAGAAAGTGGAAACAAATACATTTCTACACACACAGACATATATTACAATTACATATATGCATGCGAGAACAAACACTCACCAGGAAAAGTGTTTTAGAGACTCGTGAGAACAGCTCAAAGAAGAATTAATAAATGGCTTAACACTTTCCGGCAGCTGTATCCACAGTGCAATATGTGCTTCTGTTAACACACACACAACACAACAAACACACACACAAAGGATGAGAGAGGAGCGAGAGCGGGGGGGAGGTATGGTGGCGGGCGCACCTACGCGGCGCCGGTGGGGGAGGGGGAGATAGAGCGAAGAGAGAGAGAGAGAGAGAGAGAGAGAGAGAGAGAGACTTTGTGACTTAGTTTGGACATACCATATATTTCTATTGACTTTAAAGATAATTATAATTACCACAGACTAAACCCCACCTTAACTCTAACCACCCAAAAAAATCTTATATATGGTAAAATATATTTATAAATTGTTGTCTATTTGCTAACAATATTTGCATTTATTTGTTCCTGTTTTTTTTTTATTTTATCATTGAGGACATCCCTGGATGTCCCCCAAGAAAGGTTTCTGTCAGATTTAGCTCAGTGCTGGGGACAATTCCCTAAATGTTTGCTAAGTATGCACACAAACAGATGCACAGTTTTGCACATGTACACACACACACACGCACACACACACACACACACAACACACACACACCACGCACACAAACACACACGCACACACACACACACACACACACCCACACACCCACAATTTTCTGCATTGTTGATGCCTAGAAGCATTTTCTCATCAGGCCAGCAAATCTCATCATATGGAGTGGTGAACCTTTTTTTTTATTCACACCTAGAAATATTTTTTAACCATTTTTATTTATACACACAGTTGGTAACATTATATAGATAACTGGCCTCTTTGCACTATATGAGAGAGTGAGGGCAGAAATGTGAAAATGTTTTCTTTACTTTAGTTTTTAGCATTGCCTGTTCTAACCCGAGTTGTTGCAGTTATCTGGTAGCTCACCTGCGGTCAACTGGTTGACTGGTACAGTACCTGAAGGGAACCATCGTACATCCAGGACACATGCTCATTCTCTCTCTAGTCCTCTAGCCAGTACCACAGTAGCAGTGCTTACACATTTCCCTTTCTCTTTTTAGAAGTCAACAGATCGTATCAGTCTTTGTGTTCTTTCCGTTGCTTCCCTAGAGTCAGGTTCGTCACAGATACATTGGCCCTCTAGTTCCAGGGAGGTGAAGACTGAGGAAGAGCTGGAGGAACTGGAATCCGAAGTAAAGCAGTTGGTGCTTTCAGCATTCGAATGCACCCCCTGTGGTTTGTTTGTGTTTTGTTTGTGGAATTTAAATGAACCTCAACTCTGTGAGTATTTGCCTCTTCCTGCACTCTCACCTAACTGTGCAACATCAGTATTAACAACTGCAGTTTTTCCTAAATTACCACACTTGTACTGTAATACTGCAAACCCAACTAAATTTTGCATTCCCTAAACAGTATCTGTTTCCTAATACAGCATTGTGAAAAAGGCTCGTTGCACTTCCTTTGATAGCAGCTGATGCAGCTCTTCATAGCAGTCCCTGAGTCTGTCACGTGCACCTCTGTAATGGCTTGGCTTGTCCACCAAATTGGGCAAAAGTAGAAGGTAAAGGACAGTCAGGATCACTGGAATGATCATTGGAGCACCATTGTCCACCATCCTTATACAGCTCAAGGGCAGTAAATACACTATGTAACATGTCTTGCATACTGTATTTATTATGTCTTCAGAATTCATGGTCTTAACCCTTTCATGTTTGGTCTCGTTCTAAAGGTCTCTGTGCGATTGGTAAAATGGTCTCAGTTTCACAGCAGTCACTTACAGTATGTTGTGCGAAAGATTGAAAACGTTTGTAGAATTCTGTTCTGCTGCTGAGGGGTGTGTCCTCCTCAGGGTCTGTGAGAATGTTTTCCTATCTCTGGTCAGATGTGACCCTTGGTCATGAGATCCTAACAAACCAAAAGGTCATTTTATGTTTTAAATTACAGCTGTTTTGAAGATTTCTTTGTTCTGGTCTGGGTATATAAGTGAAATGGCAAAACGCTATCTGGGGATTCTGAAACCAGAAAACACCCACACCCTCACTTAATTATCTCATTAACTTTAACTCTTTTAGGACTTGGGATTTGACTTGAGACTTGCTTGTGACTTGAAAGGAATGACTTGGTCCCACCTCTGGTGAAATCAGCTGCTGCAGTTCATGAGTGGAATAAAGATATGGCAGGACTTTTACTTTCTGACCCCTGGACTTTACACCTCTGGTCTCAAGCCATCCTAGGTTTATATGACTTTCTTCTTTCAGACGGATCCAATCGGAGTTATATAAAAACATATCCTGGCTCTTCCAAGCTTTATAATTGCAGTGTTATTTTTCAGTAGTCCAAAAGAAGTCAAATAAAGTGCATCCATCCATCATAAAAAGTGTCTCGTCATCCGCCGGAACGGCGTTCTATTGTGAACGCACGTACGACAGTTAGCGGAAGCTACATTATTGCCATTAATAATGTTTTAAATATTAATATTTTCTTACAAAACTGCATCGATTCGCTACAGGAGGCCTTTATTCACCCCCCCGGAGCCGTGTGAGACACTTTATGATGGATGTATGTGCTTTATTTGACTTCTTTTGGACTACTGAAAAATAACACCCATTCACTGCCATTATAAAGCTTGGAAGCGCCAGGACAATTTTAATATATCTCAGATTGTATTTGTCTGAAAGAAAAAAACCATATACACCTAGGATGCCTTGAGGGTGAGTAAATCATGGGGTAATTTTCATTTTTGGGCGAACTATCACTGTAACTGTGGTGGCTGTGACAAGAGATATCGAAAGTTAGCAGGGCAGGGCAGGTGCTCTTGCAGAATTAGAACTTAAATGCTTAATTGAAAATTGATGACATGGGCTGAATTTCAGTAAAAACTAAAAGAAAAGGAATCTTCTACCCAGATTCTGCCCAGATCACACACACAAAAATCAGAAGAATTAGAAGAATCATATGCTCAGTGTTACATCTCTATCTTCACAGAGATGTGTTTCCATTTTACACATTTTAGTTTTATTTCCGTATTGTTTTTCTCAATTCCTATTGATCAATATAAACATGACTTGCCCTCGTTCCCACAGTCTGCAAGACAAAGGCAACAGCGGCTGGCAAAAACTCCCTAAACTGGTAAAAATGAAACCAAGACTCAGTATGGGGAATTCATCCTGCTTTAGCTGACATACTGAAAAACACTGTCTAGATCAAACTTACTTTCTGCTACTATTAGCTACTATTTGAACATTGCTGCATATATGTGGTATAAATGTACAACTGGTAGATGTGCACAAAATTAAATATCAGATTTTACAAATAAAACTGAATTAATTTCTAGCCAGTTTTGCACAATTATTTTTAACCCTGCATGGTGCAAAAAAAGTTTTTGCACTCAGTTCTGGTGCAAAAATACAGTAAAGAAGAAAAAACATTGTTCACGTGCTAAACTTGCAGTTTTCTTCGACAGACATGCATAAGAAGATCAAGCAAATGGGAATGGAATGTCTTCAGCTTCATATAAGGAGGAATTCTTCAGTTGTATTTATTAATGAGAAATATTGGTAACACTTCAGTTTAGAGACCAATTCTCGCTATTAACTAGTTTCTTATTAGCATGCATATTACTAGCATATTGGCTGTTTATTAGTACTTATAAAGCACATATTAATGCCTTATTCTGCATGAGCATATTTTAGATCCCTTAATCCCCCCAATACATAAACTTAACAACTACCTTGCTGAATATTAATAAGCAGTGAATTAGGAGTTTATTGTGAGAAAAGTCATAGTTAACAGTTAGCTAACAGTTAGTTAATAATGGGAATTGGTTCTTAAAATAAAGTGTGACCAAAATATGTATTTTCTCCTGAAGTGCTACTGTATTTTCAACTTCAGTTTATTAATTTAGCAGAATCTTTTATCCAAAGCAACTTATAAACAAGGAACGTCACATGCAATTTGAGCAACAATATTAATAGCACATTATGCCGAGTTTAAAGAATAAACAAACAAACCAATAATAAGAGTTAGTATAGTGTCTTGGTTTACACTGCCGGTACGAGACTTGAACCCCGCAACCTTTGGGTTACGAGTCGACTCTCTAACCATTAATATAAAATGTTAGGCTTTTAAAAATTCTTGAATAGCTCAAATATTCTAGAAAGCAGTCTTAAATATTATTTTAAGAAGACTATTATTGTAGATTAATGCATATTCACACTGCTGAGTTTAAAGGCAGTCACATAGACTTTTCTCCACTGACTTACATTCACACGCATGTGAAGGCAGAAAACAAAAACAGTTTCACATTCACATTAACAACGCCCCTTAGCTGTTAGAAATTCACTGTAAACCACGGCTTCACAGGGATTATTGCTTTATTAACGTTTTGGACAAAAATTAGAATAATATGACTTTTTGCCAGACTTTGATGTCACATATACACGCAATGTGTGTGTGTGTGTGGTGTGGTGTGCGTGCGTGGGTTTTTGGTGACAAAATGAGGGACATAAATGTGTATAATGACAAAGGTATGACAGGTATTACAAGGAGAAGGTGACTTTTCAGGACATTACCCCATGTCCCCACTTTTCAAAACGCTTATAAATCACACAGAATGGAGTGTACTGAAAATCTGAAATAGCAGAAAGTCTCCTGTGAGGGGGAGGTTTAGGGGTAGGGTTGGTGTAGGGCAAATAGAATATACGGTCTGTACAGTATAAAAACCATTAGCCTATGGAGAGTCCCCACTTTTCACAAAAAACAAACATGTGTGTGTGTGTGTTAGTTATGGTTAGCTTGAACGGTATTTGCAGGTCACTATAGTATTGCGTCATAGAATGTCATCAACAATAAAGGTGTTAGGCAGACAGTCAGTCATGTTTGTTGCTGCCGTGTGGTTTGAGTTTGTGCTCCGTCAAGTTAATTCTTTGTCGTTTAATTTTTTATCTTAAAATCAATTTTTTACACCATCCTTTTTCAGTTTTATAACGTGTGAATATATCCCCTATCGAATTCTACAACAAAAACAATCAGAGCGCTTTGTTATCACTAGTTCTATTTTTTGACTTCCGAGTCCGCTATTAGAATATAGCCCGCTAGCATCGCCAGCGTGGTTGCGCTAATCTCGCTTACATTACTAATAATCCATTCACACACATTACCATTGTTTTACTAACTGTTACTTGCTTTAATGGCGGATGTGAGTCTACCTTTGAGTGCAGGTGAGGACACGTTCGAGATGCATTCGGTGCAGCTCGAGCTGGAGCGTGGAGAAGCAGATCCACGACCTGGTGGAGAAGCAGACCCAGCTTAGAGAGCGGAGAGCCACCCTGGAAACATCCCGGGCTGACACTCACAAGCCCGGGGTAAGTATACAGCACACTGCTAACACTCCCACCACCTCTACTCCATGTGTTTCTATGCACAGGCCCGGTGCACCCAGGACGAGATCTTCCCAGATGTCCTTCACTCCGGCGCCGGGACACCACGGACCCTGGGTGCAGCTGCAGCGGAAGACGCAAGCCAGGCCCCGGGCGACGACCTCTCCCCCTCCGCCGCCTCCGGTCTTCGAGATCTCCAACCGGAACCGCTTCGCTCCCCTCAGCGAGACGGAACGCGACGCTGTGATCAACAGAGACTCCATCGTCCGGCACGTCCATGCAACGATAGCTGAAGGTAAAGTGCACACTCACTGTTTCCTGGTGCTTGTGTTCTCGTTGTTTCTGCGCAGATACCCGCGATCCTGAAGGGCGATGAGAGCCCCGGACCGGTTGTGCTTCACGCAGGGGTTAAGGACACCAAGCTGCGGCAGACGGAGACGCTGAAGAGGGACTTCAGGAGCCTGATCGAGACGGTGCGCCGCACACCGCCCGCGACGACGATCATCATGTCAGGACCACTTCCCACATATCGACGAGGACACGAAAGGTTCAGTAGACTTTTTGCTTTAAATGAATGGTTATTGTCATGGTGTAAAGAACAGAAACTGCTCTTTGTTAATAACTGGAATCTTTTCTGGGAGCGTCCTAGGCTGTTTCGCGCTGATGGTCTGCATCAGCATAGTGGGGAGCGGATCTCATGTCGGGACAACATCTCCAGGACGCTACGCAACATATGACTAGTAAGTCAAATCTCAAACAACTGCCCTGATGACTTGTGTTCTACCCGCTTAAATGATAGAAGTACTTGTGCTGTCCAATCTATAAAGACTGTGTCTGTTCCCCGAATAGTGAGGTCAAAATATAAATTTAATGCAGGATCTAGGAAAAAATCTGATCGTGATTAAACCAAAACAATTTAAAATAAATGAACAAAAACCATTTTTAAATTTTGGCCTCCTAAACATTAGATCACTCTCACCAAAGCAGTTATTGTAAATGAAATAATCACAGATAATAGTTTTGATGTACTATGCTTGACTGAAACCTGGCTAAAACCAAACGATTATATTTGTCTAAATGAGTCTACTCCACCAAGCTACTATTATAAGCATGAGCCCCGTCAGACTGGCCGTGGCGGCGGTGTTGCAACAATGTATAGTGATATTCTCAGTGTTACTCAGAAGACAGGATACAGGTTTAACTCATTCGAAATACTAATGCTTAATGTTACACTGTCAGATATGCAAAAGAAATCTATCGTATCTCTTGCTCTGGCTACTGTGTATAGACCACCAGGGCCGTATACAGATTTCCTAAAAGAATTTGCAGATTTCCTCTCAGACCTATTGATTACTGTTGATAAAGCGCTAATTGTCGGAGATTTTAACATTCACGTTGATAATACAAATGATGCATTAGGACTTGCGTTTACTAACCTAATAAACTCTTTTGGAGTCAAGCAAAACGTCACCGGGCCCACTCATCGTTTTAATCATACGCTAGATTTAATTATATCGCATGGAATTGATCTTACTGATATAGATATCGTACCTCAAAGCGATGATGTTACTGACCATTTCCTTGTATCGTGCATGCTGCGTATTACTAATATTAACTATATGGCTCCGCGTTATCGTCCGGGCAGAACTATTGTTCCAGCCACCAAAGACAGATTCACAAATAACCTGCCTGATTTATCTCAACTGCTCTGTGTACCAATAAGTACACATGAACTAGACGAAATAACTAGCAACATGGGCACTATCTTCTCTAATACATTAGAAGCTGTTGCCCCCATAAAATTGAAAAAGCTTAGAGAAAAACGTACTGCGCCATGGTACAACAGTAATACCCATTCTCTCAAGAAAAAAACTCGTAGTCTTGAGCGCAAATGGCGAAAAACTAACTTGGAAATTTTTAGAATTACGTGGAAAACAAGTATGTCCAGCTATAGACAGGCTCTAAAAGCTGCCAGGGCCGAGCATATCCACAAACTCATAGAAAATAACCAAAACAATCCAAAGTTTTTATTTAGCACAGTGGCTAGATTAACAAATAACCAGACGCCACCCGATCTAAATATTCCCTCACAGTTTAATTGTAATGACTTTATGAATTTCTTCACTGATAAAAAACATCAGAAATACAATAACAAATTTAGATTCTACAACATATAATACTTCAGCTTCATTCATCGCACAAAAAGATAAACTGCAGTGCTTTACAGCTATAGGACGGGAAGAGCTAAATAAACTTATCACTGTATCTAAACCAACAACATGCCTATTAGATGCTGTACTATCTAAATTTCTGCAAGATTTTGTTACCTGTAGCAGAAGAACCGCTTATCAATATTATTAACATCATCATTATCTCTAGGTCACGTCCCAAAACCATTCAAGATGGCGGTCATTAAGCCTCTTATTAAGAAACCACAACGAGATCCTAGTGAACTGGCAAATTACAGACCAATCTCAAATCTCCGTTTATGTCTAAAATTTTAGATAAAGTTGTGTCTGCTCAGTTGTGCTCCTTCCTGCAAAAAAATGATCTCTATGAAGAATTTCAGTCAGGTTTCAGGTCCCACCAAAGCACAGAAACTGCACTTGTTAAAATTACAAATGACTTGCTTCTTGCGTCAGACCAAGGCTGCATCTCATTGCTAGTTTTACTTGATCTTAGTGCTGCATTCGATACTATAGATCATGACATACTCATAGATCGATTACAAAACTATACAGGTATTCAAGGGCAGGCTTTAAGATGGTTTAGATCCTACCTGGCCGATCGCTACCACATTGTTCATTTAAATGGGGAGTAATCTCAAATATCACCAGTAAAATATGGAGTGCCACAAGGATCTGTCCTAGTTCCTCTGCTATTTTCGATATACATGTAGCCACTTGGTAATATTATTAGGAAATACGGGATTAGTTGCCACTGTTATGCCGATGATACTCAACTATATAACTCAACAAGACCAAATGAAACTTCTAAATTATCCAAGCTAACAAAGTGTGTTAAAAATGTAAAAAATTGGATGACCAATAATTTTATCTTATTAAATTCAGATAAGACAGAGATAATACTTATTGGACCAAAAAAACAGTACACACAATCTCTTGGATTACAATTTGCAACTAGACAGATGCACGGTTACGTCCTCTACAGTCAAAAATCTGGGTGTAATATTAGATAGCAACTTGTCTTTTGAAAATCATATTTCCATGTTACAAAAACAGCATTCTTCCATCTTAGAACATTGCCAAGTTACGAAACATGATAAATGTTTCTGATGCAGAAAAGCTAATTCACGCATTCATGACCTCTAGACTGGACTATTGTAATGCAGTGCTAGGTGGTTGTCCTGCATCTTCAATAAACAAGCTACAGGTAGTCCAAAATGCAGCGGCTAGAGTCCTTACCAGGTCAAGAAAATATGATCATATTACGCCAATTTTACAGTCTCTGCACTGGCTACCTATTAAGTTCCGTATCAGTTACAAAATATTATTACTTGCCTATAAGGACCTAAATGGGTTAGCTCCTGCGTACCCAACTAATTTTCTACCATGCTACAATCCATCACGCACCCTAAGGTCGCAAAACTCTGGACTTCTGGTAGTACCTAGGATATCAAAGTCCACTAAAGGAGGAAGAGCTTTTCACATTTGGATCCCAAACTCTGGAATAGCCTTCCTGATACCGTTAGGGGTTCAGACACACTCTCTCTCTCTGTTTAAATCTAGATTAAAGACACATCTCTTTGGCCAAGCATTCAAATAATGCATCTCAATCTTTTACTGCAGTCATAATCTTTTACTGCAGTTATATCTAATCAAATGCACATTATTATCCGTTAGTTTGGGTTAAACAAATCATTTTTGCTTGGTTGGAACAGCAGCTACGCTAATTATGTTTGTATGTGTTTCTCTGTCTTTTGCCACGGGATTAACATCCCGTGGTACCTAGGATGTTACACAAGCTTCAGTCTGGATCCAGAACACCTGAGAAGAGATGATGCAACCCCTCAGAGGACCTCAGATGATGCCAAACCTGAAACAACATACAGAACTACCACATTTTGCTATAAGTTTGATTGCATCATATAATAATTGCTGTTAATATTATTCATCGTCTGTTTTATTACGTCTTATATTGATTTTTCTGTACTGCTGGTTTGTCTGGTCAGAGGAGAACTGGCCCCCCGACTGAGCCTGGTTTCTCCCAAGGTTTTCTCCATTCTGTCACTGATGGAGTTTTGGTTTCTTGCCGCTGTTGCCTCTGGCTTGCTAATTTGGGGACACTTCATTTACAGCGATATCGTTGACATGATTGCAAAGATATTATTTAAACTGAACTAAGCTGGATGTTGACATCACTGAATTCAATGATGAACTGTCTTTAACTGAAAAATGAGTGTTTACTATTGTCATTTTGCATTATTGACACTATTTTCCTAATTAATGCTGTTCAGTTGCTTTGTCACAATCTGTATTGTTAAAAGCGCTATATAAATAAAGGTGACTTGACTTGACTTGACAGTCTAATACATTAATGACTGGCATTATGCGAGTTAGTCACTGTAGCTACAATGCTATTATTTGCCCTTCCAGCCATGTAAAGAATGAGGTTTGTCTAGATAGTGCCTTTAAGAGTGGTTAAAATTGCAGCTCTGCAATGATAAAGCTTTTGCGTTTATGTGTTTAGAGGCTTGTTGGTGTTCAGACGCTTTAATATGTTTGCTGTTTCTTTATTTTTACTGCCGTCCGAAATGTGCTGTCTTCTTTAAAACAGGAAGGACAGTTGTTTTTAAGTCTGACATTTTTTACAATAGAAGTAGATTTTACTTATGAATAAAAAGTCTTTGAATGATATTGTTGAGTGATTCTGTACTGTTTGCATTACGCAATATCGGTAGACATTGAGGAGGACACGTTCCCAATATCTGATATTATTGATGCTGCTTTGCTGCACTGCATCGCTCTGTATCTTCTTAGGATGACAAAACATGCAAAATATTATATTTTTAGGCCTTAGTGAACTAACGGTGTAAATGACTGCACAATGCATCAGTTTTAACAGTGAAAAAATTCAAGGTAGGCTACCTTAACAATTTAATATACTCTATCGACTGCTAAATGACTGACAGTCATCCAGTGACATAAACTTCTCTTGTCAAAAGTTGCCAATTTGATTTTTAATTAGAAAATACGTCATTCTGATCCATGTTATCTGTTTTTAATGTGACGACACAAAACACATTAACAGAGCCGTTTTCATCATATGATTAAGAGTGAATGTGTACATATTTTAAAATAAACATTATTTGCAAATAGTTCTAATGCATTACAATACATTCTATTTGTTCTCTGAAATCCCTTTAAATCCTGGGCCTCTGTCGCACACTTCACAAAGCCCTTGCAACGGTTCTAATGACTGGTAGTTGACTTGCAAAATTACTTAAAGTTAGTCGAGTATCTAAATGGACTATCAAAATAAAGTGTTACCCCAATGACTGACACTGAGGTATGAGTTTTCTTGGTACACTTTAAGACAGACTGTCTGCTGGCACCCTTACATCCACGAGCCAGTCATTGCAGGTTTGAATAAAATAAAAAAAACATAAAATAAAACATTTGATTCACCAATGTAGCTGTTACAGCATGATCACAGCTGGGTAAATTACTCACAAATTGTAATCCGTTTCTGATTCCAAATTACATGACAAATATTGTAGTTGTACACATTTTAGGTTATATATTCAGAATACTTTTAGATTACTTTTGACCTATCTCATTGTTCACATTATTAAAGAGAAACTCTTGTACAGATTGATATAAAATACAAGATAAGAATAGAGTCCATCATGGTATTAAAAAGCTGGAGTTGCATAATTTTCATTTTAAACATTATGTTACGTCAAGTTTTCCCAAACTGGGGTTTGTGAAGGAACTGCCGGGGGTTTGTGAGTTTAATGAAACGCTAATAGTTAATTAAATCATAAAAAATGTAATTAAAATAAACAATTAAAAAAAATCTAAATAAAAGACACATGAATATTTTATTTGTTTACCCGCATGTCATGTGACCATAACCAGCATCAGAGAACCATCAACAGGCAAAGTGTACTTATTATAAAATATTATATTAATATCTCAGGGTTTTCAAGAAAATATATTAGGTGAATTTGTGTATTTTTTAATGTGTTTGAAAGACAAAAGCCTTCCAAAGACACATTTAACCTACAGAGTGATAATTCAAAATAAAAATGAATGTGTTCATCAGTATGATGCAATGTTGAAACACTTCTTAAACATGAAATGATTTTTGTCGAATGCTGTGTAGCCACCTGACTAATGACTGGTCTTTGTGTGAATGTCCACAACACTGGAAGAATTTCGGAGTATATATAAGCAGTAGACTATTTTAGAAAGGAACATTTAAAAAATGAAAAAGAGGAATTAGGGAGAATCAATAAATCATGAATGATTTACTGCCATTGTGTGAATATGTAATCATGTAATCCATAAAAAAGTAACTGTAGTCTGATTATAATTATGAAAAACGTAATCTAATTACAAGTAGGCCCTACTCAACTTTTGGAATCTGGGCTGCGTTTCCCAAACGTTACGTTAAGATTTAAAGGCACAATATGTAATTTTTTTGCCACTAGAGGGCGCGTATTCAAAACAAAAAAGAAACAAAGGCGTAGTTTGATGAAGCAGTGACTGAGTGTGGAATCATGGGATTTGTCATCTTCATCCTCACAGCCAATGCAATCCGACGGGACTCAGGCAAAAATCATGTTCATGGATGAGCTAATGAATTATTAACGTAGTAGAATGAAGCAGGATGAAGCTGAATGGCGTCAAAGCGAAACGAGGCCGCTGAACTAGCGCGACACACGGTGGAACTCGGCGGCGCTTTTATTATGGCCAGTCGAGCGCTTAAGTGCTTCGGGCTGTGCGGATGTGGAGGTTAAAGCAGCGGAGCTTTTATTTGCCACAGTCGACCACTTCCGCTGCTTCCGGTCGTGCGTATATGTGGGGTAAAGCAGCGGAGCTTTGATCTATGCCCAGTCGAGCGCTCCGCTGCTTCGGTCGTGGTATGTGGAGTAAAGCAGCGGTAGATTTGATTATTCCACAGTCGAGTGCTTTTCTTTCTTTTTTTCCTTTCTCCTTAGGACTGCTTCAGTCGTGCGTAATGTGGGTAACGCAGCGGGCTTGTAGTAGGGCAACAGTTCGAGCGCTTCCGCTGCTTCGGAGTGGTATGTGGGGTAAGGCAGCGGGGCTTTTATTATGCCACAGTTGAGCGCTTCTGCTGCTTCCGGTCGTGAGTATGTGGGTAAAGCAGCGGAGCTTTTATTATGACACAGCCGACCGCTTCCGCTTCTTCCGGTCGTGAGTATGCGGGGTAAAGCAGCGGAGCTTTTATTTGCGGTCAGTGCGTAGGTGCTTCGGTCGTGCGTAGGTGGGGTTTAAGCAGCGGAGCTTCTATTGTTGCAAAGTCGAGCTTCAGCGCTTCGGTCGTGGGTATGTGGGGTTTAAAGCAGCGGCGCCTATTATGACCACAGTCGAGACGCTTCCGTGCTTCGGTCTGTGCGTAGTGGGGAAGCAGCGGAGTTATGGCCACGTTGAGCGCTTCCGCTGCTCGGTCGTGCGTATGTGTTAGGGTAAGCAGCGGAGCTTTTATTATGCCACAGTCGAGCGCTTCGCTGCTTCCGGTCGTGCGTGTGTGAGGTAAAGCAGCGGAGCTTTTATTACGCCACAATCGAGCGCTTCCGCTGCTTCCGGTCGTGCGTATGAGGGGTAAAGCAGCGGAGCTTTTATTATGCCACAGTTGAGCGCTTCCGCTCCTTCCGGTCGTGCGTTTATGTGGGGTTAAGCAGCGGAGCTTTTATTATGCCACAGTGGAGCGCTTCCGCTGCTTCCGGTCGTGAGCATGTGGGGTAAAGCAGCGGAGCTTTTAATATGCCACACTTTAGCGTTTCCGCTGCTTCCGTTCGTGCGTATGTGGGGTAAAGCAGCGGAGCTTTTATTATGCCACAGTCGAGTGCTTCCGCTGCTTCCGGTCGTGAGTACGTGGGGTAAAGCAGCGGAGCTTTTATAATGCCACAGTCGAGCGCTTCCGCTCCCTCCGGTCATGCGTATGTGGGGTAAAGCATCGCTGTTTTATCATACTAGATACATTTAGTCTGTTATAATGCTACTCTGTGCGGTCGTCACCGGTCTATTAAAACAAACAACATATTAAAGTGTCTTTGGTGTTTCCATGTTTTCTACAAAACAAAACCGGAAATCCAGGGGTTATGACATCATTGTCAGGCAACACAATGACACTATAGACACGCTCCGTGCCACTAGTTAAAATTGCTTATTTCTCTGGATTTAAACATTCTTCGAAACATTGGTGATAATTTAAGTACACAAGTCAGCAAAATATATAACACTGTTCTAGTGGTTTTTGGATATTTTAATAAAAAAATCTTACATATTGTGCCTTTAAGTTGATCATAGCTCCATTGGTTTCAGTGGGTCTACGATGTACTTCTTTTGGGAAACGCAGCCCTGATTAATCACTAAAAGTCACTGCCCAGCTCTGAGCACGAAAATATGTTTACACACAGAAGAATATTGATGTCAGTAAGATTATTAGTGTAGAAGAACCCTATAATTTTCACATTGATGAGAGTGTTTCCAGCAGCACAGAAAGACTGTTTGTCCATCATGTCTGAGGAGTGCTGGCCGAGTCTGTCCCGAGCTCCCTGAGCGCCCTGCAGCGGCCCGGAGACAGACGCATGGTGTTGAACAGCGAGCTCCTGAACGACTTACAGAGGAAGAAGTAGATGAGCGGATCCAGCACAGAGTTAAGGGAGGACAGCCACAGCGTGCTCTCCTTCAGCTGGAAGAAAAACAGCTTCTGCTGGCAATCGAACATGCGTCCTCGGGTCTGGCTGATGGTGTACGGCACTCGGGCGAAGTGGAAGGGGACGAAGCAAACAAAGAAGACCGCCAACACCAGGAACACGTTGGCTTGAATGCTCTTTTTCTGAGGGGTGTTTGTTCCTGGCCTTGCCTGGTGTTGAGCTTGTGTGCGGGTGTATGACTTGTAGAGCTCTTTCGAGATGAGCGTGTAGCATACTATCACCGTCACGAGGTTCCCCCAAAAGATCACCTGGCACACGTGATTGACTAGCTCGTGCCACTTCAGTCCCATCTCTGTCTTGAGGTCACTGCATTTAAAGCGGCTCGAAGTGTTGGGCCGGCTCGTCAGGATTACGTTGGGCAGCGAAAGAGCCAAGAGTGACGTCCAAATGAAGCCGGAGAGGAGCTTTCTGTGCAGCAGACGTCGAGGGCTGGTGCCCACAAAGGGCCACATGGTCTTTCTGCAGCGATCGATGCTGATCAAGCCGAAGAAGAGGATGCTGATGTACATGGTGAGGTAGAAGAGCACTGATGACACGCGGCAGACGAACACACGCTCGCCGACAGATGCCAAGTTGGCGTCGGCGAGGATCTTGAAGGGGAAGGTGAGGGTCATGATAATGTCGGCCACCACGATGTTCTTCAGATAGATGATGAAGTGAGATTTACTGGGAATTCGGAGGAACACCCATGCTGCCAGGCTGTTCAGCGACAAGCCCAGGATGAAGAGCACGGTGTAGAGAAGAGGAAACACGGTTGTCTTCAGAGCGCTCTCGCGCGAACAGGCCACAGATGACTCATTCTTGACGGTCTGGTTGGAGTCAGTGACGAGTGCCAGCGCTGTTGTGAGCTCCATAGATGTGCAACTTCTGTCACAGAAAACACACATTGGCTATGTTTAGAAGAGCAGAACCTTAGCTCAAAATCACGACACCTTACTTCTAGTAACTAAAGCAAGCTTGCAATAATTTGGAAATGTCAAGTTGCCATTCCAATGCCATGTCTATAACAAAGAAAAGAAAGTTAAACTCCTATTGTGACAGACACGCTATTTATTTTATAATTTTCTATGCGAGACAAAAAGCTTAGTGACCTTACTACTTTTTGCAGTAGTTTGTGTTTATGGTTGAGGTCATTGTTTTAGAACATTAAGTCATTTGGAGTGATTTTAGAAGAATGTTACTTTCTTAAAGACTTTATACTCACATTACAAATCTAATATCAATACTATAATACATACATTTATTTATTTATTTGTTTGTTTATACAATATTACAAAAGTATTACATTTGAATTATTTTATATATAATGTACAACATTAAACATTTGAGGTAACCAGTAATTATAATGAAAATATCTTTCTTTCTTTTTTTTTATAGCATCTAGAGGAGTGGAGAGTAAAAGAGGTTAGTAAGTGTATTAATCCTAAATAAAGACATCAGTACTCATAACTGCGCACCGTAAAACATTGATTTAGTAAAATGTCATTGTATTATTAAAAATGTAACACCTACCTCAACAAGACGCCAGGATAAAATATGACGAGTTTTACTTGAAATAAGTCTAGAGTCACTTCATGGTTTTAGGAAACAAGCTTGATTTTAGGGTCTTTCTGAAAGGAAATGAATCTCACTTTCTCCCTTCTGCTTTTTGTTTCCAGCCATGCCATGCAGACACAAGGAGAAGTTTAAAACGGTCTAAAATCCGTTGTTACGTCAACTGTGCATTAGTTCAACATCTATTGTGCTGACCGATCCAAACAGAGTTTGTGACTCAAAAACCACTGAACAAAAACACATGTGTGTGGTGAAACACATTTGACCTTGAATTTAAATATATGTGTTTAAATAGCATCAATGTTCATTTTCAAAAATTTAGTGATTTGAACAATCTGTTGTTTCAAAGTATGTGAAAATTCTGCCTTAATGTCTGAAAGCACCCAACGAGCAGCCAAAGACGACTGTGGCAAGAAAAAAAAAAAACTTTAGGTTGTGAAAGGAAAAAAATAAAACCTTCAGCTTGGGGAAATTTACATCCTTTGGCAGTACAAATAATGAACATACTGTATGATAAATATCATCCTATTACACAGAACGTGTTATACAAGTCATGAACAAATATATGATTTGTTCTCACTGCACATTTTGGGTGATTCTCAAACATAATGCTAAAAGACTATATATCTTAGCTGCCAAGTCATCAAGTGGACCAACGTTTGAATGATCACTGGAAGGCAGCTTTTGTTTTGTAGCTGTCTTGTGGTGTATTTTGAAGGATGCATTTAACTGTATCTTTTGCATCCTCCAGTCACCCATAATCCTTTGCACACATTCCAATTCACAATAAATAAATAAATAAACATTAAAAAAAGAAAGAAAGAAAAGTGGCTTCAGACAGAGACGTGGGTGTGTCAGACTGTAAAAGTTGTTTAGGATGCACAGCTTTGCAGTGGATATAATCATGTAGTATGTGCTCTGTGTGCACCTGAGTATGCGATTTCCTATGAATTCATACATGATTACTGACTGTCACAGCTACTCCTTATCATATTTTAACAAGCTGCAGCCTTAATGCAGAGTTTTAATCACAAAAATGATATTTGCAATGTTTTCTTAAACATTGTCCATGGTGTCATGCAGAATAGCATGTGGATCTCATAATGAAAACAGAGTCGGGTTGCATGGTTTTGACTGGATTGCGGAATAGTTTTTATTCATGCAATGTTTATTGCGCCATAATTGCTAAGTTAATGCACTGTCACAACCATAAAATGCATGATAATAACTAAATATTCAGCATCTCAGGTGAGGGTCACAAAAACATGCATGATTAATAATTCCGTTTACATGCATAATTAGGTCATGCATTTTTTTTGTCTTCATCCAAATGTGTATTTTGAATTCTTTTATAACTATATGGTATTGCTCAAGCATTATTTAATACATTTTGTGGAAGGCTTTTATGATATAAAATATATAATAATCAAAAGAACTTGGAGCAGTGGAGCAGGAGCATGAGCAAACATCTCACAGTGAGCAACACCGATGAGCAGGAACAGACTGAAGGGTAAGATATCAACCGGAGGATTTGGGAGACTTTGACAGGTTTAGATCACTTCTGGGTACAAATTTGTCCCCAAAACATGGTTAGTTAGGTAGACACACACACACACACCCACAATCACACTCACACACACACACACACACACACACACACACTCACACACACACACACACACACACACACACACACCCACACACTCACACTCACACACACACACACACACACACACACACACACACACACACACACAGACACTCACAAACACACACACACACACGCTCACACACAACAATCACACACACACCACACCCGCTACCCATATCACTCACACTCACACACACACAACAAAACACACATATCACTCCCACCACAACAAACACACACCACACACCACATACTCCCTACACACACACAACACACACACACGCACACACACACAAAAACACAAACACAAACACACACACAAAAAAAAAAAACACACACACACACACACACACACAACACACACACACACACACACACACACACACACACACACACACACACACACACACACACACAACACACACACACACACACACTCACACGCTCACACACACACACTCACACACACACACACACACACACAAACCCAAATCCTGCTGTGGGTTTAGTATGGCTTACTTGGACTGTTGTCATTATTCATCACAATGCCATCAAACTGCTGAGTCTGTGTATATCTTTACACTATAAGTCGCATCAATAATTCTTTTAATTTATAATTTTTCTTACAGGTGTAATTGAGAATTGCATGCCAGTATCTGTAGTGATTAGATTGTATGCATTACTGAAAACCAATGACAACAAAAGGTTAATTTACTTTGTAAGGATTAATAATTGTTCCCACATGCTCTTAACACTCTCTCTTAAATCTTAATGTTATAAAAATAAAAATAGCCAAATCATTAAACTGTTGACAAAACAGTCTGATTCTGCTTGGAAACCAGTTTCCTAATGTTTCTCAGACTTCCTAAAACTGTTTTACCATTCCATATGTGAGTCACTGTCACAGATCTGGATAAGCTATAATGAAACAATATAACTCACAATGTTGATTTGCTAATCTTTCCAAAATCTTGCCATTTTGTTAGTGAAAATCAAGTTAGAGTAATTACACTGTTATTGCATGTACACACTAGTGTGAGTATTTCAATCAACACGTGCATCAAAATGTTTATTTATTGAAGATTCTCTTCAATTTTGGCATGACGACAGTCAGTTAGTTGGTTTCCATTAAAGCATTTTTGTATTCTTGTAAGTATGCTTACATGCAGTGCATTCTACATCTTTCATTGCTAATTAAAATAAACACAGATGGCAGTTTTCTGTCCCTTCCCTACTTCTCTGTCGCCCGACTAGGCCTCGGAGTTCATGTTAATGTCACTGTCCATAAACAAATCTTATTGATATTAAGCCTTTTTCTCATATTTTTTTTAAACAATAATTTAAAGAGTTCAACAGCTTCATGTCTATCATAACCTGCTCCTGCCAGACAAACTGCTGAAATACTGGACGTTTGTACAGAGGAAACATTTGTCTCTTTCCACAGTCCTGATGAGGACGTTTCATCTGTCTTTAAATAGACAACGCTGAGCTATGAAACCACTGAACGATTGACCTGTTCACGCACAAGATAATTCAGATAGACTGTGAAAACGCATGGAAATGTTGCATAGAATCGGCAAAAAGACAAAGCCTCTTAATGATTAATGCATACTCAGTCTCTCGTAACATGGCCCTTAAGAGCACATTTTCTCTGGCAGACGGTCAGACTAGTAAAGGCACATAGAAACCTGAATGAGCAGGCAGGTCTGTGTTTGTTCAGTGTTGGATTACTACTTCTGCAAAAATGTTGGCAGCTCTCTCTATGAACAGATTTATTTTTCCATAGACCCTTCTCTTTGCTCAACACAGTCTGGAGATTCTTCTTCAGTAATAACTGTAGCAACAGAAGGTAAGGAAGGTAGGGGTCAAAATAAATGTTTCCAACTCAGCATAAATATAACCCACAGAATCTCATTTTGGCTGAAATCCATTATGCATATGCTTGCTCAGGCTACCTGTAAACTTCAGACATGCAGTATGTACCGAGGTACAGCTGTGCCGATCATAGAATAAATTCAGAGCATGTACATCGACGGCTGTCAGTTACAATGCATACCTCATTCCAGGCAACACATTTCTGAACTTTTTTGAGTATTGGTTAACATCAATTAAGCTGCTTCACTTTGCTTCCCAGAAGGTAGTAAGCCATATATCAGGAAAATACATAAAACATAGAGGTCTCGAGAACAATTTAGAATTTTGGTAACCGATAAGAAATATATTAATTATAATTATAAATATATATATATATACTCTTTGCTAGTATTATTAAACAACTATGAACAGTTCCACTGTTGCACAGGAAAAGATACACATCATAGCAATGCAAGATGCTATTATACCTCGAATAAAATATAAGTAAGCAATGGTTTAAGAGATCAAAAATAAAAATATATATATTTTTAGCTCTACAGCTGTTGTTATTTTTTGGATGTGCAAGTTCATACAGTGTATGGTTCCACAAAATGTTTTACTGACTCACAAACACAGAGACTTTCACATATTGCCATCACCAAATACACACACTGGGACCTTCGTGCCTCTCCTTCTTTGAGAAGCTTCAGTGGTCAAATGTCCAGCACAGACTCGCGAGTAACCTGACATGCGTAGGTGGGGTGGTTAACATCTGCCTGATAGACGGAGCGACAACTTGACCTCCAACTACTGTAAACACATGTGTCCACAGGCTATTCATCGACACAGGACGAACCTCACTGGAGATGACAAGTTACAACTACTTGGAGCTACGGAAGTGGTCATTTGAGGTATCATTATCAACGATTAAGACCTAAAACCTGTGTATATTTGTGTTGTGTGATGCCATCTGCTGGTGACCTACTGTACACCCATTCGCGGGCCAGTTGTAGAAATCATCCAGTGTTATTCTGTCAGAATTTCTATTTTCTCAGACAGTTTGAAAATCAAGACTCCAGTTCCCGTGAAAGGCAATAAATCCACACCTCAGCACTTTTACTCCAACCATAAACTCCGACCTACCCACCGCGGCTCTAAGGGTGAAAGGTCACTCCATCGATAAAGTCTGTCATGGACACATGCTTTGTGGCTCCCTCTTAATTATGGTTTTGGGGTATGGTTTGAAGTTATCAAGATTTGGGTGTTGACGAGACTGAAAATATATTCTCATCAGGCGTCAATTAAGTGTGGATATTTTAAATGTAGGATAGCACCTTATTTAAGCCATAACCACTGAACGTCCAGGTTTAATTCCTGATAGGAATGGCACATAGATTACACATTCGGTCAGCATAACTAGCTCAAATTCATCTGTTTTCCTAAATGTTCCTAAATAGACAAAGACTGCTGGAGCAGTTTCTACTCTAAATAAAGTTGTCATAATTTTTTAGTACATATGTGTACTTGGCTTGAAATGAAAATGTATGTATGTGCTTGAAAGCAATTGATTCAAAACTATTGCCTTCTCACACATGGAGATTAAAATGACCTGTCTCCCTAACAGAGGTAAGATATAAATCAGAATCTAAGCTTATATTTCAACATCTTCATGTATCTTCACTCCATGTTCACTCCAAAAGGCATATAAGATCCTAGGCTTCATGAATGCAGGCAGAATGAGGTACTGAGTAAAAGATGAATCTGTCCCTTGTGTCTGAAGATCAGAGGTGTGGATTCTCAAATCCTATCGTGAAATTCCAGGGGTGGTGGTGAAAGTAAAGGTCGAAAAGTGGGAAGCCATGGAATGTTACTTGGGGAAAGGAAAACCTGGAGAGCCTTCAGTTTAAACCAAAGCATGGGCCTCCTTCCTGCTCTTGGAATCATTCTCCTCCTAAGTGTGTGTGTGTGTGTGTGTGTGTGTGTGTGTGTGTGTGTGTGTGAATATGGGTAAGCGCATGCGTGCATGCATCTGTTTTACATAACTGAACCTTTCTGTGAGAACACAATCTTTATAAATGTTTAAACCCTAAAAGCGAAAGAGGAAAACACATTCATTATTTTTCGACTCAGTATAATACTTGGCAGAATAAAATAAGCTTCAGAAACAAATATAAATATATAGTCAAAGGAAAGCTGTTGAAGCTAACCCAAGAGGGCCATCATAAGCATCTGTCTGTGACAAGCCTGGTTGTTTGACCCCGGGACTCTTCTCAAAAGGATAATGAGAACATTGCATGTTGAGGTCCCATTATAAATAAATATCTTCAGCGGTGAACAGAAGCAAGTAATTTTCACAAATATGTTCCACAACCACAGTAAGGCACGCTTAATATCATTGCCAACAATAACACTCAAACTACAAAGAAAAAACAAACAACTAGTGACTAAAGTGTTCAGTATCGCACATTATCTCAAAGGATAAGGGAATTGTGTGCATTGCTAAGCTCAAATGGTACCAGGTTTACAATACTCCAATCTTGTTATAAAAGCTCAGTCATTTAGTATTGCTTTTATAATTTTATTATTTTAGATTGTCACAAAAATAAACATGGTAATTAGACAAATCATAATGATTTGATTCACTCTGATTTAGTAGAAACACACAGCATGTGCACCCTCCATGAAACAGCCTAACCATGTCCTAAAACACTTTCTGAGTGAAAATTAGAAATTAGAAATGATGCACTATAGTACGCCAATATCATAATATATAAAATTATGTATTTACAATTCAATATGGACATAAAACATTTTTTTATATATATTTCAAATACATAATTACTCACAGTTCTTCTTTTTTCTCTCAAACAGCATACAGTAATTACCCATATTATGTCTATTAAACCTTTGCTAGACCTTTACACAACCTGGAAAACCAAAGGAACATAATTGTATGAAACAAGGTTTTTTTTTTTTTCTTTAATGCCTTTGAACGCACAGTGGTATGAAGTAAGAGTCAGGACCAACACCTTAATACTGTTTTTTTTTTTTTTTTCATAATGTGTTTTGGTATCTCTGCCCAGGTAATTGAAGGCTATACACTTGTATGTACCAGAATGCGCTCCTGTGGGGTTTCGTATTATAAGAGTCCCTTGTGCGTGGAGAAGCTCACTGCCTACAGGTGGTTCCTTTCCAGTTGTAGAAAGAATAGATCGATCTGGTAGCTCCCAGGTTATCTCTGGTGTAGGTATTCCATTAGCAACACAATTAAGATAAACAGTAACTCCAGCCACTCCTCTCACAGTTGGTGGCAGCCCATTAGTGATCCGGGGGGGATATGCAACAATTACGACAGGCACAGAAAGAATCGCCTCGCCAGCATCATTCTTTGCTCGGCACACGTAATTCCCACGATCATGTATGATCGTCTCATGTACAACAAGTGTCCCATTGTCCATCAAATGGTAACGTCCACTCACCTGTGGACGTGCAAGAACAAAACCTCCTGGCGTGGTCCAAGAAATGCTGGGCTGGATTCCATCTGTCAAGCAATGTAGGAAGAGGGACTGTCCAGAAATCCCTCGAATAATCCCCTTTGGCCGTGTTAGAATATAAGGCTTTTGAATCACCTCAAAAATGACCAGCTTCTCAATATAGCCCACTTTGTTCTTTGCAGCACAACGGTATTTACCAGAGTCCTCTATGCTGGAGTTATAAATAACAAATGTGCCATCGGTACCCAGGTGATATCTTGAGCCCTCGAACCCAGGTGTTCCAATGAACCGAGTCCGATTGGGGAGTGTCCATAGGATCTCAGGCATGGGTTGCCCATCAGCAGAACAGTTTAACACTGCAGTTCTCCCTATCCGAGTCACCACTCTCTCATTAAAAGGGTTGTTAAAAATAGGCCTCCTGAGCTTGTCGGTCACTTCTAGTTGAACCAACATAACCGCCTCACCTCCATCATTCTGAGCCATACAAATAAATTCTGCTGAATCTGATGGCCTAACATTACGGATTTCTAGCGTACCATTGCTATGGACATTAATCCTGCTCCCGTAATAGGGAGCGGTAAGAAATATATTGTCAGGCATGATCCATGTGATCTTTGGTACTGGATACCCTTCAGCTTTACAGTCTATTAGCTTTCTAGTATATTTGACTGCTGTATCTTTCATCACAGTTCTATTTTGATTGAAGCCATTGATGATGGGTGGGTTTCCATCAATGTCTAGTTTATATACTTTATTTTCCTCACCTGCAGCATTACGAGCCATGCAGACATACTCCCCAGCATCAGCTAATTTAACATTTCGTACATCAAGGGAACCGTTAGCATGCACTAAGTAACGCTCATTAGATGCAGCAATCATGTCTTTGGACGGAAGCATCCAAAAGACCTTTGGCTTGGGCTCACCTATAGCCTTACAGTCAAAGCGAACGTTTCCACCTTGCTTCACTTTGGCATAGGAGAGAATTGGGCGCTGAATGCGTGGCACTGCAGTTACCACACTTATGTGAACATGCATCTTGTCCTTACCCAGTTTGTTTTCAGCGTAACAGGTGTAATCACCTTCCTCGTCAGAACCCACTTTATTCAGGTACAGTGTTCCATTATTAAACAAGGTGTACCGTTTAAACTGATCACCTTCTGTTCCATCTGCTTGCAGGGCGCTATTAACCAAGGTACCATCAGGAAGTCCCCAAGATATCTCTGGCATGGGGACACCAGCAGCCACACAGTCCACTTTTAGGTCATTGCCATAAGGCACTTGCTTCCTGCTAAAGACATTTGGTTCAATCCGAGCTGGTTTCATAGACACTGACACTCTTAACAGCTGTACATCATCCCCAACTTTGTTGCGTGCAACACAGAGGAAGTCCCCAGCATCTTTTTCATTGACTGATTCAATGATGAGGGTTCCATTTTCCAAGACTTTGATACGGCTGCCCATTCTGAAATGAGAATGTGATATTTTTAACAATAAGTGGCAAATGATGTAAAATGAATGCATGTTTACAAACTAAATTCTAACTGTTCACTGTTGGTTTGAGAACATTTGCAAAATTGTCGATGTAGGATAAGCATTTACCTGCTCGTGTTTAATGCTTCTGCCCTAATTGAGATTCACACAAAATGTTCATTACAGGCTTAAATCGTAGGGGAAAAATAAAAACCGGAAATTAAAATAGGTCGGAAAAAACCAAAAAAAAATATATATATATATTTTTTTAAATCTGTAATTATTATTATTTTTAATTAGTTATGTTCAGTTCTAAACGTCTCATCAACAAGACGTTTACACATTTTGAAAATCCGTGTTCAGTATTCACAAATGGCTACAAAACTCAAAAGGTATGGGGAATCTCTAGTTCATTCAGAGCTAGGGGAAAGTATTTTGCCATTAAGACATTGCACACTTCAGGTTTAAGTCTGTACAATCAAACAAAAACACTGTCTTTTGTAATAGCGTACCTGTGTGACTGGTCCACAAGAGCCTTGGAAGGAAACCTCCAAATAATCCGAGGTTTTGGGTCCCCAACTGCAGAGCAGTTCAAATGAAGGTGGCCACCATATATCACATCAGTTCTTTGCTGTGATGTCTCAGTGATCTGAGGGGCAGTTTCTGTCCTCTTCACAGACAGAGTAACAACACGCCGTTCTGATCCTGTAGAGCTTGTTGCAATACACTCATATTTTCCACTTTCAGTTATTTGTACATCCCTCAGGTAAAGTGTACCATTTCCAAAAACATAAACTTTAGTGTGTGAGTAAGTTACAGGTTGTACTATTGTGCCATCATGTAAGACCCAGTATGTTGTGGGTCGTGGGTCACCATATGTGCTACATGCCAAAAAGAGATTCTGACCAATTTCAGCCCTCACCAGCTGCCGTTTTTCTTCCAGTATTGCAGGTGGTGCTGCTACCACCTGCAGACGAACAGTGGCTGTGTCAGTACCAGCTGGATTACTTGCAATACACTTATAATGTCCACGATCTAAAACGGACACCTTTTGAATGGTTAGTGTCCCCATCGTGGTTACTGTTACTCTGCCATGCTCAGTGATCGAACCTTTAACTTTGGTGTGATTAGGTAGAATCCATGACACAATTGGCACTGGTCTACCCTCTGTCCTGCATTCCAAGTGCACGGTTTTCCCAGCAAGAACCTTGATATCTCTCATCTTTTCCTCCAGTATTCGGGTGGGATAGGCCACAACTGACAATGTAACCACAAGCTTGTCAGAGCCATACTCGTTCTGGGCTAAACATATGTACTGTCCTTGGTCTTTGATGTTTGCTTTTTGGATGAACAATGTTCCATTCTTCAGAACCTCAAATTTACCCATTTTACCTTTAATGGTCAACATATTACCTGATGATATAAAGGAGACAAAAAATGATCAGTATACCAGAATGTAAAATAAATATGAAAATAGCAATTGATAATGTTCGTAAGCTTTGATGGTTTAACTTTTGTACCTGTAGTAGATGAGAATCGGTTCCAGCTGATGATGGGCTCAGGGTTGCCAGTGGCCTCGCAGGGGAGGAAAGCATCAGAGTTTGACAGAACAGTAAAACTGGCAGCTTTTCCACCATTAATCCTTGGCTTGAAGGTAATATCCCTCAAAGATGAGGTGTCATACCTTGTAGAGTGATCGAATGTATTCAGATCGACAGTACTACTACCGTATGGAAATGGAGTGAACGTATATGAAGTTGAACTAGTCATTGTGTCTGAGGTAACTGTTCTACTCTGAGGTTTATCAGAGGCTGTAGTGGGTTTAGTGGTCAAAGTAATGACCTCTGGGAAACTGGTGGTAGAAGACATATTAGAGTCCCTCCATTCCTCACCTGAACCAGTACTATCAGGTGATGGAGACCTCTCTAGTTCTTCAAGGGGTGTATGCAAAGGCCTTAATATTGTACCACTGTGCTTAGTTTGTGAAGCTGTAGTTGTGGATTTGGTGGTGACAGGTGTGTCAGCAATTTTAGTCACTGGGATAACTGAGGATTCTGTGGTTGTTTTTTTAATGGGCCTTCTCCTTCTGGGGCCTCGTCTGTGATAACCAGGCTTTTGATTTCTCCACAACCCAGTTTGAGAACCTGAGAACTTATTCCGAACAGTGTCTTGCTTTAGTTTAGATCCCATCGTTGGTGGGGCTGCTAGAGTTTGAGAAACTCCCATTGGCTCTGTGGTTGTGGACAGCTCACGGAAGGCTGGAAAGCTGAAAAACTCAGCTGTTGTAGATAGGGTTATGACATTGTCTGAGAAATTTGTTTCTATAAAGGAGGCCGAACCTGAGTCTTCAAATGATGTCTCTGGAATATTGTCATTTTCTCTTTTCATTGTAGGAGAGACAATCATAAGTGTACGCTTCAGTTCTGTAGTAGGTACTGTTGTTGTTGCCTTGTAAGGGTCTTCTGTTGATGCTGAGGTCCTCTGTTTCTTATCAGTGGACAGTGTAAATGAGTTTGATGCTTGATGCTTGCTAAGGGTTTCTTTCATTTCCCCCTTGTTTCCAAACTGTCTATGCCACTGAATCTCCTCCGGTGTGATTTTAGAAGACATTGTCATTGCGGGTGTGGTTGTAAAAGTTAGTTCTTTCTCTATTGAATTAAAATAACTTTTAGAATCAGTTGAATCCTCAGAAATGGTGGGCACAATAGTTGCTGACATTTGTGAATCAGTGACAGCGTAAATCTTTTCAGAGCCTGGTTTTTCAGGTTTTTCTGTTACTCTCAAAGAGGAAGATGACATTTGAAACTTAGCTGTATGGTTGACCAGGCTTTGATCCACTGATGTTTTGCATTTATCTGTAGACACTCCAGATGCAACTCTTTTCCCATCGCCACATACTGTGATTGTGTCCACAGTGTGTGAAAATGTGAGATTGTCTTCCTTGTTTATAGAAAGGCGTTTGAATTTATTGAGTAAGGATTGTATATCTGTAATTTTGCTGGGCCGGATGATCCTACGTCTGCCATGAAAGTTTCCTTTCTTTCCTGATCGCATCTTTTTGGAGGGAACAATTTGGATTTGGTGTTTGGAGATGATGGTGGACCCAGGAAGGAGCTCTGACTTGATTCTTTGAGTGGTCTGAAATGTGATCTTTTCTTGGTCTTCCTTGGTTGTGGTGAACGCTGTGAATATGGCCTGACTCTTAGGTTCCAAATAGGTGACATTTGGGCCCTGGGAGTTGTAAAGTGGCGTTGTTCCAGTGGTAACATCTTCTGAATCCCCAGAGAAGAGAAGCTCTGCAGCGTCTGAAGGTCTGTTTGTTGTTTTCTCATAGATGTGGGTTTTACCATCACTGTGACTTAATATGTAATCTGACATGGTTGTATTCAGGATTGTCTCATCTCTTTGAGTCCCATAATTACTCAAAGCATAAGTGGCAATTATTGGGGTAGCAGGTGTCTGAGTCTGAGAATGTGATGTTGTTGTAACCAAATTTGTTTTCTCATTTGCTCTTAACATGTTACTAGTGCTATCATGCTTTACTTCAATGAAACCACTGTTGTCAGTTTTGTAAGTCTCTGGGATTTTAATATCTGTGATTTTAATGGTGCTATGCTCAAGTGTTTGACTAGTTGTCATAACAATAAATTCATCTTCGGATATACCATCCCCTGAGGTTGCATCATTGTCATCAGATGGTGTTTTAGACACCTCTAAACTTATTGTCTTTTTATGTGCTTTTTTAATTTGCGACATATCAATGAAAGTGGCATCTTCTTTCTGGTACTTTTTATTAAAGACTCTTCCAGAGTTCCTTCTATTTCCTTTTCTGCCAGTGGGAACTTTATGAAATCTGGACTGTAGCCAAGTGTATGGTCTGCCTGAGGTAATGCTTCTTGACTCCTCACTAACCCTGCTAGAGAGATACCTGCTTCCAAGTTTCTGGCTATCATCTATAATTTGTACAACATGATCACCAGATTCCTTTGACTCTGTGCTATTTGACAAATTACCATGAACAGTTACGTGAGAAGCTAGCAAATCTGCTCCAAGAACATTTCCAACTAAGCATCTGTAAAATCCTTTGTCTCTGTATGTCACTCCATGTATTACCAAAGTGCCATTTCTGTAGAGCTTTCTGTTGCCATAGGACTTGTCTAAAATCGTGTGGTCAGGAAGTATCCACTGAATGGAAGCCTCTGGACTGCTGGCTGATGTACAATCAAGACGCAGGTTCTGGCCAAGGGTACGAGAGATTCGGATCCCATTAATCTCTTGTTCTTCAATATTCCGAGGAAGCACAGTGACCCTGAATGCAAGAACATCTGCATCCAGGTAGTTAGTTGTAATGCAATGATAGACACCTGTGTCTGAGATTTCAACAGATTTTAAGGCAAGCCTTCCATCATAAGCTACTACAATCCTTTGATCCTTGCTGTTGTATGGAGCACGTAACTTACTTCCATCTGGTAGAATCCACTCTATAATGGGTTTAGGATCCCCAAAGGTCTGGCAGTTCAATTCAATCACTCCACCAGCAAGGACTGAGTGTTCAGTCTTGGTCTGATTGTCCATTCTAATCATTGCCCAGCCGTACTGGTCTCCTCTATCCTTGCTGCTGTCAACATCTATTTGAACATTGGATAAATACTTGATAGTAAGGTTCGGAAATGTTGTTGTGATGCGGTCCAGCTGTAGTAGGACTGTACTTTGCATTAACCATTCATGATTGGCTTTCATTTTTGCTTTAATTTCTGTAAAAATATCATCTTCCATTGATGCTACTTGCTTGTATGTGTAAACTGTATCTGGCTGCAGAGAAATTAGTACTTCTCGCTCAAGTCTCATCGGGGACTCGCTATACATAGCCAAAATATTCCAAATCTGGCGTATATTATCATAATCAATGTTGCAGACCAGCGATGTAGAAATGATCACACTAAGGCCAGTTAAATCTTTTCCATTCGGTCCAAAGTTTGCAGTTAAGTTTTCCATTCCTGTAGGTCGCTGCACAACACATGCTATCCAGGCATCGTTATGGAATTGATCTGTGATGTTCATTTCCAACATGCCAGTGGGTTCAACAAAATCTTTAGGATAGACTGAGGTATAGCCACCATCATCCAAGGTAATATTGCTCTGTTTCAAGTGAGGATGAATCCAAGGTCTGCTGCATGTGTAGCTATCCCTTTGCAAATGCGCAATGCTGCTGCCTCTCAGGGTAATTGGGAATTCAAATTGGACCCTGTTCTTTGAGAAACTTCCTGTCTCTTTTGCATTTTAGAACACCTGTAAATGCAAAATGAATTCCAATTATTCCATGGTCTGTCTGAATACTGGATTCTGATTGGTATGCAGTAAAACAGTACAAGAACAGGTAGTTCCAAGTCAGTTTAATCACTGTTCTATATTAATACGCTGCTTTAATTGATGCACACAAACCCACACTCATCACTCGCACACACACACAGAGAGAGAGAGAGAGAGAGTGAGAGTGAGAGAGGACAAGAGAGTCAGAGATTGCAGATTGCGCTTCGCACATACATGAACTTGTTGTCAATGCTTCCCCACGATTTTTATAATAAAATAGCCTAGATAATAGATTGTTACATTATATTACTCAGCAACAAGGTGGCGCTGTTTTTGAAGTAATTAATTGTTACGCGCAGACACACAGCTTGCAAAGCACACACAACTGTCATCTCTTTCTCTCTCTCTTTCTCTCGACTCTCAATTGATAATTAATTCAAATAAATGTGATCTTACCGCACTATTTCATCTCTGTGTCTGATTTGAAACGGGCAGAATGCTAGCACTAATGTGCCATATCTGATGAAAATAACTGTAATTGTTCTGGTCAAATATTGCACTGCAAAGAGCAATACTACTTTTAACTTGTCTAACTTGGCAAATGACTATGGAATAAGAGGGATAATCAATGGCTTGCCATGCATTAAAGGATTTTAAATGCACTCCGCACTGCGTCGGGTGGTTCTTGGCCTCCACGTCGTGCATTTAAAATCCTTTAATGCACAGCAAACATTTGACTATCCCTTACATATAGTCAGTTAGATGTAAATAGAACACAAATTGACTTACAGAATGTTCCTTATTCACCTGTTTTTTGTTGCTATATTACAAACATGGTTCTGCATTTTGTCACGAATAATGTCCATGACTTAACCATTACACAGACTGTTACACATCCATTGCTCCATTGCTCTAATCACAAGCTCACCTGAAACCAATCACACACAGCTGCTACCAATAACACACACTATATAAATCAGTCTCACACCACCATTAAACGCAGAGTATTGTTTAGTGTTTATCACTGTGATAGCTGATCTTTACGGAGCCTGCTTAGTTTACATAGTCTAGTCATAGTCTTGCCTTGCCTGTTTTCCTGGTTCCTGATTCATTGCCTGTGTATCTCAGATTACCCCTTTCGTCTTGCCCTGTTCAGATACTGTTTGCCCCTGCCTGACTTGCTGCTGTACCTGGATGATTCTTATCCTCTAGTTCGCCATGTGGATTACGTTCGCTGTCGACTGACCCTCGTTTGTTTACGGACTGCTCTTGCCTTGTCTTCTACATACCAGTTTGCCATTGTCTGACCCATGCCTGTTTCTGACCATGCCTTTGTAAATAAAGCCTTGCACTTGGATCCACACGTCTCACGTCTCGTTCGCCCCGTAACAATTTTTAACAGAACATTTGATAAATATAGACCAGAATCTCACCAGGGTGTTTTTCTAGCCATTGTTCAAGCCAACCCATCCGACAATCACATGACCAGGGGTTTCCACTAAGGAAGAGATTCTCTATCTTGTTGCAGCCAGAGAATATAGTTGCAGGCAATGTGGTTAAAGCATTGTCTGACAAGTAAATAGTCTTGAGAGATGACCATTTCAAAATCTGGCTGAACCGCAGTGATATAAAAGTGTCTGGATGAAGCTGTTGGAGCAGGTTTCCTTCAAGGGTGATCAACTGCAGCATTTTTAATCCATAAAAACTCTCTGGGTGGATGAAGGTAATGTGATTATGGTCCATATGAAGACGTACAAGATTGTCCAGGCCTCTAAATGTGTCCTTGTTGAGCTTCTCAATTCTGTTATAACTCATTTTCAGAACCTAGAAGTAGATACAAATACTGTTAAGACATGAAAATAAAGTGTCTCTAATATTTAAAGGTCAGAGTCAGGGGGCAATTCCAGCATGAGGCCTTCCTTAGTCCAAGGCAATGTAGTCTCAGCCTCAGATGGCTGTCCCACAGACTTCATGGACATCTACCAGTTTGTCTACATGTTATATTTTAAATGAATTGTTTCTGTAATCTACTCAAAATGCCATGGCTTGCTATTCCTCTGGTATGACTGACTGTGAAATTTGTACATTATTTATTAATGCATTAAATATTACTCAATTCAAACTCAATTACATAAAAAAAACTTAGAATTTGTCTTATTATTGGATGAATATTTAATAGCAATCATATATATATATATAATCTTGGCACCATCATCCTTTTGAAGTATAAGATACATAATAACACACAAACTCTCTAATGTATCCTGCTTTTGTATTTCAAATATTTCACAATTTCTGGAGTTCTGGAGACTTCTGTGTTCTGTTCCATTCTCTTGCATCCTAAATAAATCATCATGCACTAATACTGTTATAGTAAGTGATTTATGTTGTCAAGTCATCAGAGACTCTTCCCTTGGATTCACAGAAGATGCATTTGATATGCATGTTAAAGGCAAATAAACACTTGTATAGCTTGACTGCTTGTGATATTGATGTAACCGTGGGCCAGATGTGATCAGAGATGGAACAGGACAGCAGCAGTACGTCATCTCATCTTCACAATAAAAGAAAAATGAACATGCCAACAAACTCAGATACACAACATGACATCTGATTACTTTTCAGTGTCTTATGTAACCAGACGTTTACATGCAGCATGAAGGTTGGTCCTCATTCAAGCTTATTCTGGCCAAGAATGCCCATTTTGAAAATAACAGATTGTCTGAATAAAGACTGTCCAAAGAGATGAATTTAGTATTTTACCTGCAGAGATGTGAGGTCATGGAACGAGCCGTCCTCAGCAGTCTTAATAGCATTACTGTGCAGCATTAACAGCTCCAGGTTTTTTAGTCCAGAGAGGTCGTTCATTTTAAGAGTTGATAAACTGTTGTACCTAAAACACAAAATTGCAAATGTTGCGAATTTGCCTTAAACAAGCTGTTCTCAATTACATTTTTAGAGAAAGCTCCACAGTGGGTTGTCTGCTAGGTTTTACCCCAGGTTAATTCTTTCAACGGCTGGCTGAATGTCCCTGGGTATTTCACTCAGGTATCTGAATGTGCAGTGCACTTCTGACGGAGCGTAGCATGCGCATGATTTGGGGCAGCCGCTGCTTCTGTGTGTTATACTGGCCAAAACACACAGTAGCACCATGAATCTCCACAACAGACATGCTGTCGTGCCACACATTCTGAAGAAGGAGGTCTGTTTCTTCCCTATTTTTTGACAAGCTTAAGTTGCCATTAATCATTAGCTTTCTGTAAGAAAAAAAATGTAATCTGTTAATCACCATTCACCACTGCTGACAAAGTTCTACATGACAAATGCCTTTTACATATTCTCCTAAGACCAAGCATTACCTTTTTCAGAGAGAGAACGTATAACAAAGAAAATATTTGTATTCAACAATAAATGATTCATATAATATATAAGATAACTGATAATATGTAATATTATGAACAAGCGTATGTATGTTACTAACTTATAGAAATGGGCTATTATGGGCACATCCCAAACGTTTAGTAAAACAAACATTGCACATTTGACACGTATTGTTTCCTCCGTGAAAACCCAGCGTCTAGGGATTTCTCGTGTTGAGTGGCGATAAAAAAAAAAATATTTAAAAAAGCATTAATAATATAGAGAAAATGCAATGTTTCTAGAGTTCAAAATGACAATTATTAATGTTAGCACACTTACCTAATACACTGCTGAATTATTTAGATAAAGATGCACGTGAAACACTGTCCACATGATGAATGAATAGGCTAATCCAAAGAATTCTTCCTTCACTTTGTCGCTGTACACTGCAGAACATCAAGTGCGCTGAAGTGTTTGATTTAGTAGCGCGTGTCGGCTGATGGTTAAACTGAGAGTGAATCCTCCTCCTCGATCTCGCGCTCTGCAGTGCGAGAGGTTCACACGGAGTCAAAGGAAAACACCGTCATCATAAGGAGAGTTTTCTTTTTCCTTCAGATTCTCATTTTCAGTCATTGTGAACCATGTCTGTGGTGAGTTGAGACTGATAATCTGTCACAAAATTAAATGTCATATCATAGCAATGATGTGTGGATGTCGTGAAGATGCATCTGGTGTAAATATGTCATGTATTCGCAATAATAAAACTTAAAAATGTGGTCCGATGTTAATATAAAGGCATTAGGCATACTGATTTTTTAAAAGTTTTTTTTTTAGTAAAGCATTGCATTTTGTTGTGTTTGGGCTGAAGGAAATGTCTGAAGGAAAAAGTATACTGGTAATTTTCTGCCAGGACATTGTCCATTTTTCTACTTTTATTTATCGTCTTTTTCTCCCCTCTTCTTCTCACGGCGTGAAACTACAGCAGAAATATAGGTCCTTATAATATTTACATAATGCTTGAATAGTCAAAAAAATGTTCAGTTGTACAAGAAAGCAGATCAAAAGGAAATTCTAAATTCTACTAATTCACATATTCTGTTAATTGTCCTAATCTCGGGACCAAGGTGCTTAGAACAATTCTGATTCGCAAAACTACAAATTGATCATGAAAAACAGTAAAAGTCAGCACACCTAGGCCAAAATGTAGACAGAAAATATATTTTTACAGACTATAACAAAGGGGACATTACAAACACGCAGGCTCTTTAGCAGCACAATTAAAAGGGTTTTAATCCCACATGCCTTTATACACCAGGTGATTGATCCATGAGACACCACAACACAGACAGAAAAGCTAGTTTTGATCCTGGACTGTTTTAGGTTTGTGACGAGTGCTGCCTGCCTGACATTATGACTTGTTCATGGATTGCGCCGTGCTTGCCCGTACGTGGTGTTGTGTAGATCGACCCTGCTGTACAACTCAGATTAGAAAAAGCCTGCAAGTGGCCCTCTCGTATGTGTCACCTTCTCCATAAACATCAGAGTACTTAGCTTTTATGGAGCTTATTAAGTCTGGTCATTACCTAATTATCCTGTTCTTAGACCAATGGATTTAGATCTCTTTAACGAATGGTCCATTCAGGTGGATAGAAGCCAAGGGATTTTTTTCTTGATCACTGTTCGTAATGAAGTTAATAGTACTGCTGCTTATTTTAAAGTGATTGACCAAATCGTTGTTGTATAAATGTTTGTGATTTGGTCTGATTTTTAGACAGATTTATGGTTAGCATGCGTTGAAAATGGCCCCAGTTCCTCTGTTTTGAGTGTTGTTTGAACAAACGGTGATAACTCACGTTGCAATTTCTTTTTTGTTTTTTGTTAGTAAATGCTACATTGATGAGTTTTTTTTTTTTGTTGTTGTTGTTGTATGGGACAGTACTGAATCTCAGCTGTTGGAATTTCATAAACTGGTAAATGACAGCTGTAGTGCACTGAAATTCACGATTGAATACCATCCAGAGAGAATTAATTTTCTAGATGTGTTTATTAGTAAGACTGTGTCAGGTCTGAAAAAAAAGGTCTGTACTGTAAACCTACTGATAATACATTTTTTACATGGTACATTCTACCATCCTTTGTCATTAAAATGTTCTTTAGAAGACTTAACACCTGTTTTCTTTATTATTTCTTACATTTCTTAAAGTACTTTTTGGCAATTATAGATGGTGTAATGAGGTTCTTTCGTAGGGCAGGAAGAAGTCGGAGTCAGCGTGACTGAGGCTCGGGTAATTTATTGAGCGTCCCGTAGGAACAACGAATACAGGCAGGCGCACTGGCACTGCAAAAAAAAAAAAACTTATACAGCACTTCTGCGTATCTCTGTGCACTCGCCACAGTCTCTCCCACACGAGCCCTCAGTCTGTCTCTCCCCCTCTCTCTGTTCCAACTGGGGCTTTTTACAGTCTCTCCAGGCCAATCACTGAAACGAGAAGCAGGTGAATGTCATCATGCACTTGACCCTAAATGTGACCTCACAGCTCGTCTATCAGATAGTCCGCTCTCTCCGCTGCAAGACCCGCTAACCCCCGCCCCCATGCCAATTAAATACTCACTGCCAGCCGCCCGACCAAGAGGTCAGGGGGCACCATCTCGGCCTCGCGCTACCCCCCCCCCCATTCCTGGAGAGGATTTTTATAATCCGCACCTAATCGACAATCTGCGCCCCCTGGCCTGTGGATCACCTTGAACTTAAATGGCTGGAGAGCCAGACACCAACGAGTGATCCGTGCATTGGTATCCTTCATGCAACGAGTATGGAGGCTCACTGATAGGGGTTGATGAGCGTTAAGAATATTTTATTTTAGGTACCGAACAGAGAGTGAAACTCCCGGCCCAGGAGATAATAGCGCGAGGGTGAGAAACCGCCCACCGGAGCGCCAGATTCACCGCTTTCAATGTTGCTGTACATGCTCTCTCTTCGAGAGCTTGTACGAACTGATGTTACTAGCACCGGCCGTTCCTATTACACCCGTCTATATCCTGGGAGCCCAACCCCCAGAGACCATAATAAATATACCCTGCTCCGAGCCCCCTGTCCGTGCGCCGCTCTGCAGCAAGAGGGAAGTGGAGAGAAACAATCAGGAGAGGTGCAGGGCGGTCGCGCGCAACACAGAGCAGACCTTACCTCCTGGAGTCCACACAGCCTGTCGGCACAGCTCAGTCCAGGACCGGGAAGGTTACGGGGCTTCCCTTTAGTAAGGTCAGGCAGAGGGCGGGTGGTTAGAGAGGTCCAGAATAACGACAAGTTACAACCTTCTGTAAATATTCACCGACCAGCCCCAGGAAACGGCCTTACCTCCTTTTGGCTCTTATGGTCTTCTGGGCAGGCCGCAATCCGCATGGTCCCTTACTATTAATTTGAAGGATCTGACACCTGCCCGTGGCCCAAGTGGAAGGCCCAGATACCGAACCTCCATGCCGCCCCAATCGAACACACGTCTCGGGTGGCATGTCAGGTCCAGGCCCCCTCTCAGCGCTCTCAGTACTGACCCCACGAGCTTCACTTGACGGATGCCAGTGCGTTGCTATATGATAAATATATCTCCTCCAGATCAAGGCAGCAGCATACTGTCGCATGTGGGAAGACTCTTATTCCATTGAGGAGCTGAAAACGACAGTGGCCGGCGCCGTTTAATCGTTTTGACATCGAAAACAACCCCCGAAGGGGAAGAGTAACGAAATTGGGTGTTGCAATCACTAAAAAAACCAGAACGGGTGATGGGAAGGCTGTTTTTTCTTCTGGATAGAGGAGATAATGGGGAATCATAGCCATAGTATCCTTTCGCTAGAATCCTACAAGTGTACGAATAACAAACACAAAGTAGGGCAACCAGCCGAGTTACAGCAATGGTCGGGTCCAAACTATCGGACTAGAGACATTGGTAGTAGGTCACGTTGATGGTAATGCTTTTCGACCACTTGTATTGTAGATCCGTTGCGAGCTAATTCCACACAGGATTCGTCTAACTTCCAGAAAAGCTAGGTGTCTCGGTTAGTTGGGCACCAAAAATTATAGGAGGGCTAGGCCCAGATCACTAGGGATTCCTTATTACGTCCCATTTTTCCCAGTGGTCGTCATACTCCAAAAAATTGTCCGCCGGACTGGCTGGGAACCCACCATATCTATTTGGCGCCTTCCGCGGCCAAAGAAGCCACTGATAGCTCCAAGACCTGAGAATTGACACCGAGCCTCTGAGTGTGCGAACCAACCACCGCCCGCTGCTCAATCAGGGTGATATTCCAGGTCTCTATGTGGGGATGCGATATGAGGTAAGCCCGTATCGGTTAATAGACCACTTCCATCAGGTGCTAAACCCAGGCGTGAAGCCATTTCGGTGCAAATGGTAAACCACAACAACGACACTTAGCTATACTCACGAGATCCTGTAGATTGGCGAAGTCAGAGAGCGCTTTGGTATGATGTGGGGTCATGAGGTGATCTCCCCTGGAGCCAGAGCTAAGGATTGCAGTTTAGTATTTACCTCTGGCCCTAGATCCTCCTCCCCACTCACCGCCATTGCTAGCATTACTGACTCCGCCTCACTCCATTTTTTTAGGAGGTTGAGTTGATAAATCTGACGTGCCCCGCTCCTATCTGTCCGAATGACCTCATAATTAAGATCCCCAATTCGCCGTGTGACCTCAAAGGGTCCTTGCCACTTGGCGAGTAATTTAGAGCTAGATGTCGGGAGCAATACAAGCACCTTCTCTCCCGGTGCAAATTTACGCAGCCTGGACCCCCTGTTGTACAGCCGGCTCTGCCTGTCCTGAGCCTGTAACAAATTCTCCATAGACAGCTGCCCCAACGTGTGGAGTTTTGTTCTCAGGTCCATCACGTATTGAATATCATTTCGGCTTTCTGAAGGCCCGTCCTCCCAAGTTTCTCTCAGGACGTCCAGCACCCCGCTGGGCTGACGCCCATAGAGCAGCTCGAAGGGGGAGGCTCGAGAAAACCCGTGGAGGCTTGGGGGACGCTCCCATCGGCACAGCGAACAAGAGGGGTTCCAGGCCACAAGTGAGGTTGTTGCCATGGTTTAAGCTACTCAAGACGCTTCTCTACACAAGTATTCTGTGGTTAAGTTAAGAATTCGCAACCCAATTTTTGGCGTCTTTGTGAACGAACTTCCGAATCATGGTTTTCAACATGCGATTAAACCGTTCCACCAGATCGTCTGTTTGTGGGTGGTAGACGCTGGTGTGAATCGACTTAATGCCCAATAATCCGTACAGTTCGCGTAACGTACGTGGCATGAACGCCGTGCCTTGATCAGTGAGAATCTCCTTAGGGATTCCCACTCGGGAGATTAACCGAAACAGCGCGTCCGCCACACTTTTCGCCAAAATGTTGCGAAGCGCGACTGCTTCAGGGTATCGTGTTGCGTAATCCACTAGGACTAACGCAAAGCGATGCCCGCGTGCCGACCGTTCTAATGGCCCGATGAGGTCCATACCAATTCTCTCGAAGGGGGCCTGCATTAGCGGTAGAGGGCGCAAAGGCGCTTTTGGGGAGGCCGATGGGTTTACCAGCTGACATTCACGACAAGACGCACACCACCTGCGCACGTTCTCGTGAATGCCCGGCCAAAAGAATCGGGCCATGAGACGATTTAGTGTCGCTGCCTGCCCCAAATGTCCCGCCATTGGATTACAATGAGCCGCCTGGAAGAGAAAGAAAGAGCATTATTCCCGACAGGTTTTAGAGTACACAAACAATTGGGTGGATAATCCTGCTTTGGCTCTGGTGTATTGGGGTGCACCGGGTTATTCTACCAACCGACTCTTTAAAAACGTGGCAAAATAGGGGTATGTCTTTGAGAGCGGTTATTTTTTGTTCAAACAGGTGGGATTGGAGGGAGGCTGCTCCGACTCGAGTTAGTCTGGTATGAACCCTGTTCAAATGCACCATTTTGGAGGGAGTCACTCCGGGACGTGTCCAGGGGGAAATACATCATCGTTGACAAGGATGAGAGTGTTACGGGCCTATCATTTCGCGCTCCGTTCCCCGCGCACCCCCGTCTAAGATATCCCGTTGGTGTGCCGCCTGTTCATGCCCCCCTACTGCGACGTCAACAGCTACATCATTTTTCTCTTTTTTTCCTTCCGGTGCCCCTTGCTTTTAATGTCATCTTTTAACTCCACTACCGATGACAGGAATTGCACACAAATAACCCCTAGTAATGACTAAAGGCTGGCCATCGTCCCCCAAAAATTAGGCGGAAAATTGCCGTAGAGACGCTTTAGTGCGGATTAATGCCGACCATCTCCACACTAGTTTTTGCCCCGAAAATTGAACACCATTTAATCAGCACGGACATTAGAGGAATATTGCCCCCACCTCCCGTTGCCATCCACACCGAACGGAAACCATGCAGGCTTCTATACAATGCCTCGAAGCTGATCAGGCTTTGATGGATCGAGGTCGTCGGTACAACCTTCCGAATTCACCACCAAATTAGCGAGATAATGTACCCCCCTAATACTCAAGGTATTTGGTACCGGCCAGGCTTGATCGGAGGGGCCGGCTCTGTGGTCGTCCGGGGACTCCGGATCAGTTCCGCCGAATTCCATCACTGGGGCACCGGTTAATGAAGTGTTCCGGGGGTTGCCCGCAACGCCAACAGGCGTCCGGCCCAGCGTCCGCCCGTGACCTGTAGTTGGCAGGAGAGGAGGGTCAACGAGGAGGACTGGCGTGGATTGATTTTTGAATAGCGGGCAAAATAGGTAAGATGCTGCGAGGACCCCCGACCCGGGGTATCCGTCAGTCCCGACCAGTCCTGGGCGGTGCTCCAGGCCAGCCGGCAGACTCGGCCAAGGCAGCAACGCCCCTGTCCCGTGGGATGGAACTCGGAGGTAGTGAGCCCCGGAGGGACCTAGGAAAGGGATACTATGGACGGTGGAATAGGAAAAGATGGGATAACACTAGGTGGAAAGAGTAGATAGAGAGCTAGAGACGCAGTACAGGCCTAGGGATTCCCCCCACTCCGGGCTCGGCCAACCATTTCATGGTCCTCCGCCAAACTCAGGGATGGCCATGGTCCGAGCGGACGCCGGAAAGCATGGGGTGGGCAATGGACCCAACACCCGCAGTTTCTCGGGGAGAAGGAGACGGTTTTTTTTTTCCGAAACTGCACACCGCACACTCGGCATCGAGGGATATGTCTCGGCGTCGGCACTTCCGTGGCACAGCAGCCATTGTACAGCTTTGCGGCATGGTGCGTTCCCGGAGCTGTGTGAGCCAACACGAATGGCCGCCGGCCACTTTTTTTTTTCCCCCCAGATCCAGCATAGCGATAACCGCTGAGAGCGATTGTTGTCTGGGACTCTACCTGCCGAACTCCGCTGCAGGATAGCCGTTTCAGATCGGTAGAAGAACCAGGAGGTTTTGATACAAATGTAACATAAATATATATGAAGATGTGGGGTCGGGCAGGTTGTTGGGCCGCACTGCGCTCCCCTGTACAGCTATTCCAGTTGTCGGTATTTTTAGAACCGCAATGGCCAGCTGATCTGTAGGTAGCCCACCGATTTGATTACGCTGCTCTCCTGTTTCCGATTTCTCGAATCCTGGATTTAAGGTCAGAGGACATGTCCTCTCAGCTGGATGATTTCATACTACTTTTAGTCCCTGATGTGTCGCTCTACTTTTTGGGGCCTTAGGTGGCATATTGGGTCTGAGAGGGGGGGCAGACTATGTCCGATGGTGGTCCTTCCAAGTCGAGCACTCATGCTTTTTCTTCATCACGGGATGACCCTCCGGGTGGTCCAACCCAGCTCCCCGGAACAAGCAGCTCACCGGTCATCCTGCCTTGCTGGCCGGGTATTTTCCCCTTGTGCAATCAGCGCACGGATAAACCGAGCTGCCTGGTGTTTTTGTTTCTCACCCGCCATCTCCTAGCAAGTGCCTTGTCGAAATGTATCTTGGTGGACGCGTGAGTGATTTATCACTATTAAAGAATCCTTAGCGACCCCTTAGATTATCACAATTCCGCAAACGAGGGCAGGAAACTTGGGGCGGAAGGTGAATGATGGCCAAGCTTACACAGTGTTTCCTTTTTTTTTGTTTTTTTTATACCTTTCCACCCCCCCCCTTTCACTTTTACCGGATTCTTCACCCTCTCCGGGTTTACGGGGACCAGTGTAAAAGGTTCTTTCGATTAGAGGCAGGACAAACTTTAGTCCAGTATCTAACTATTTAGTCAGCATTTTTTGTGGTCTGAGGCCCCCCTTCGGGTAAATTTACCCATGTAGCGTCCCGTCAGGAACATTACGGATATTCAGGCCAGGCGCGCTTGGCACTGGACACAACAAATAAAAAGCATTATAAATTTTATTTATATACAGCACTTCTGCGTATCTCGGTGCCCTTCGCCACAGTCTCTCCCCACTGAGACCTCAGTCTGTCTCTCTCCCTCTCTCAGTTCCAACTGGGCTTTTTATGGTCTCTCCAGGCCAATCACTGAAACGAGAGGCAGGTGAATGTCATCATGCACTTGACCTACTTACTCAGAATTCCCCCTCCCGCTTGTTAGTTTGCCTCCGCGCTCTCTCCCGCTGCAGACTCCGCTAAACCACGCCCCCCTCACCACAGATGTGATAAAGCTGTCACACAATGTGAAAGTCTTCATCTATTATCCAAATGACTTGTTTAAGCATCCTCACTCTGATAAAATTTTCAAAATAAGAGGCACTATTTTATGCAAAACCGCCAATGTGATTTACAGTATATGCTGCGTTGCCCTAAAGTCCATGTGGTCTTTGCTATGTGGGCAAAAGGAGTAGAGCTCTTAAAACACAGATTTCTGAACATTGTTGTGCTGTTAAAAATCAAGATTTCAAAAGTCCAGTCGCACAGCATTTTGCTGTTTTTATACATTTGGTCTCTACAGTATGTAGGAACCCTTTTCTGAATTAGTTAAGTGCCCGACCTCAACCCCCCAATAGGCATTCTTGTGGATTAAATCTAATAATTAATTGTCTGAAAATGGTGGAAACATTTTTGCGCGATGTTTGTACACTTTATGGCCACAGTACTGCACCTAAGGCGTTTTAAATGAAAAATTTGCCAGCACCCTTTTGACAGTCATCGTCTTGATTTGTGTTACCCCTTGGCACTCCCTTGGTAAAAATTGTGTGTGTGCTGTGGGCTGTGTTGTGTTTTCCCCCCCCCCCCACTGCGCGGGAGAGTCGTGAGTTGAGCAATCCAACTAATTCACCCTGTTGTCTGATGTACGGAGTGCTGGCGTGTTTGAAATTGTTAACCTGTTGCTGATATGCACCACCACCCCCACTCAAATTTTTAGTGAATAAGTCTGTATTATATATTTTGACTTTTAAAGCCCTATGGATATTCTCAGTATCAGTATTGGCTTTTGTGTTCGAACCCGCCAAACCCTCGCTAAGATTTTTCCACACGTGATTGGTGTGTGCTTTAGTTTAATTGTGTTTATTGATTAATACACTTAACCCACTATTTTGGGGAATGTTTTGGAAATATAGTTTTGGTTAGTCCACACTCTCTATTACTATTCTTACCAATATAGACGCATATACCTCTGCTATATGGATATACTTATGGAGATTAGTTAGATTCGATTTGTTCATTGTGAAGAGATGAAATGCCTATATAAGCTTTAAACATGGCATCAAACTATCTGAAAGGGTTTTATGGCCTACCATTATTTTTAGTAGCAACTGCCCTTATCCTCACTTTGACAACCTGCTTAATCAGTGTTTCCCTTCCTTTTTTGACTATCTGGTCTTCCTAGCACAGGTACCTCGCAGCTATTTTTTTACCCCGGCATTGCACCTTCGCCCTGCTTGCGCTTTTTGCCTCTCCCCCTCGCTCACATACTTCAACTTTCATTAGAATTAATTTATTCACCCTCCCCCATACTATACGCATCCCACGCGTGGCGTTCAGCCAAAAGGAGCAGTCCATTTGACCGCGTTATTGCACCATCACTTGTGCAAGTCTATCCCACTTGTAACTTAACAGCTGAGTAGACTCCACTGGTCCTTCGTTCAGTACACCCACCCCCCCCTACTTCCCCTAGCCCGGTATTACATTCCAAATTCAATTCATCGAGTAAGACACACAACAATGAGTTAATTACAAATTAACACCAACCCCCTCTTATTGATGTTATACACTTTTCCTTCAGGGCCTAACAACATTTTATCAAGGATTTTTGGCTCACCTTAACAGTACCCCAATCACAAAGCTTAAGATTTTCTGTGCCTGTCGCATACCACCCGATTTCTTATATTTCGATATTACCCCACTTTCATGAGGTACTTGAGCGCCCTCTTGTACTCTCTTCCAACTTCCGTTTAACCTTCGCTATCTCCACCCACGTCATTTACACTGCCCTGTTGAACATCGTTGTCTTCAGTTAACTTATTTGAAAGACAACCGGTCCACAAACCCTCCCCTCCACGACTAGGTCTCACCACTCTCCAAAACACTCACCAACCATTCTGGCCAAGACCAAAACCGATGCTGTCTATTCAAAGTACACCCCACATGGAGACATTCAAAATTGCTAGATTCCTCCTGCACCAGCTGGGAAGACGAATCTGCAATAGTAGCAGGTTCTGTTTTCCGGTTTGGCGAAGATACCTTTACTAATCTTTAGCGGGCCCACAGTATGGAGAATACATAGTTTTTCCGTCACTCTCCCCCTCTTTTTTCCTCCCCTTCCTCCCGTTTCTTCTCTTTCCTCCCCTGCCCGCCCCACCCTCCAATGACCATATAACCAAGCCGCAATACATACTGATTAATATCTGCCCTCCTTTTCTTCCACGTCATTCCTCGTGCCGGCTCACCACCGCCAACGACTCCAGCACCACCTTATCGTGGTGGACATTAAAATGCCATCTACAAGAATCCCCTCCATTCCCGCCTGCATGCAAAAATTACATATTGTAGGAGACTTCCACAAGGTGTATTTTTTTGGTTGAACCTCTGCTCCACCTTCCCTATTTTGGGAATGGACCTGATTTGCAGGCTGGGGGGACCACACAAAGTTAAACATTATCACATGGTCTCAACCCCCACTCTAGAGTAACGATTTTTATAACCCCCCCCACACACATGACCCGCCGCGCCTTAGGGTTATCCTCAATTAATCCTGCCCCCCTCAGTTGCACCATTAGACTTGATCCTCTGTGTGAATACCTCGCCCCTGCTTTTAACCCAAGTTCACACCCCCACCCCTGTCCCACCAGGCATTATGTGTCGAAGTCTTTGCTACAGTAGAGCCAACTTGGCATGTATCCAGGACATGACGGATTTTTTGTTTTTGAGAATGCTTCCTACGTAAGATGATTAAACCAAAATACGACCCACTGCTTGTGGTTATTATTTCAACCCACCATCAGTTGTGCCGTCGTGTGGAGGAGACTATATGAATGCGGTAAGGTTGCATCATAAAAGTATACCTCCCCAGTACCCCCCCCCCTTCCCTTTCCCCTCTGGTCGAAGCATGGGGCGTGGATTTTTCAACTCATAATGCTTTGGGGCTGCTTTTCATGCATACCACTGGGATTCACACTAGGTTAGCGTACTCGATTCCGTGACAACCCGACAAGATACCGACTGGGGATATATTGTATCGTGATTTGCATGTTGTTATTTCCCCGTGCTGACCAAATCATATGTTCCCACCCTCCTTTTTATTCCCATTGCTTCAAGGGCATTGTATTATCGATGAAATTTTTCGTGGCTGGGTCTTTCAGCATGACTTTAATGCCATCCCCAAACACACACTGCCCCCTCCCTCCCCCCTTCCGCGCGCACGACAGGAAAGTGCCGCCCCTTCTCGTAATGTAAGATTCTAAGGTCTGGATCTTGTGGCCCCCTTTTCGTGAGCCAGTCCTCAGATCTCCCTACCCAGTGAGAAAATCTGTGGAGGAGCGTCGACGTTAAAGCGTGTTGCACAGTGCTGTGCGAGCCACCCAAAACATCGCTTCTAGAGGACGATCTGCAGATGGAGTGATATGGGCCCAAAATTACCTCAGCAACAGTGTGTTTTAAGACTTACAGAAAACGTTTTGACCTCTGTCATTGCCAACAAAGGGTCTATAACAAAGTATTGAGATAAAATTGTGTTATTGACCAAATACTTATTTTCCACCATAATTTGCACATAAATTCTTTAAAAATCTACAATGTGATTTTTGGATTTTTTTTTCTCATTTTGTCTCACATAGTTGAGGTATACCTATGATGAAAAATTACAGGCCTCTCTCATCTTTTTAAGTGGGAGGAATTGCACAATTGGTGGCCCCCCTGCCCCACATACCCTTGTTTCCCCACTAGCCTACCCACCCCATGACCAGAACCCGTAGCAGGATTATACAGGTGGAGCTGGGGAAGGTGGAGGGTTTCAGAAGCTGGGGCTGCATACTCTACAGCAAGCATTAGCCAAGTATTTGAATGTTGAGCAACGATAATATCATTAAGGGACGCAGCAATGCACCCCAATCATTAGCTCTCACAAAATGCCGTACTATAAACTATGCACTCATAAACACATGTACGATGCCCACTTTGTACTAAACCATGTAAGTGTTATGATTCTATTATAGGTTATTTTGCGACCATAATCAAAGTCTGATAGCCCCTTGCCCATTCGGTTAGTAATATTAAAGCTCAAAAGTGCGATGTGACAGTTGAGTGCACGAAGTGTCCAACATTCTACACTTAGTTTTTCCCGTTTTTTTAAGTGCATCATCCGGGTATTTAAAGTACAATACTCGCAAAATTTATACTACAAAACGTCATTGAATAGTGCATAAGTATGCGATTTGGGACGCACCTTGAAGTGGCATCATGAGGTAGAAATGTACAAAAGAATGTGCAGTGTGGAGGTTAAGTGGCCCAAGTTAAATGTAGTGTTCAGCGCCCCGCTGAGCAGTGGTTTTTCTGACATCTGAGGAAAAGACTCCATAATGTCTCCCAGATGGGAGAAGAGTAAACAGTCCATGGCTGGGGTGAGAGGTGTCTCTGATGGAGGGTAGCTGAACACCAGTGATGTATTGGGCTGTTTTCCCCACCCGCTGGAGGGTCTTCTGCTCTGAGACAGTGCAGTTGCCATACCACTCTCTGATGCAGTTTGTTAAGAAGCTTTCAATAGTGCAGAGGTAGCAGTTCAGCAGGATGTGGGGGACAGGTGAGCTTTCTTAGTTTCCTAAGGAACAAGGTGCTGTTGTTTCTTTGATCAGAGTGGAGATGTCCAGGAAAGCCCCAGCCCCATCACTGTTGATGGGAGTGTATGTGTGACCCTTCCTAGTCTCACTGTCACCTCTCATCAGAACGACCACTGTGGTGTGATCTGCAAACTTGATTATGAAGTTAGAGCCATGTACAGGTATGCAGTCGAGGGTGAAGAGGGAGAAGACGATTGGGCTTAGCACACAGCCCTGTGGTACACCAGTGTTCAAGGTAAGGAAGGAGGAGTTGTGGTTGTTGATTCTAATAGACTGTGGTCTGTTAGTGAGTAAGTCCAAGGTCCACTTGCAGAAGGAGATATACTGGAGGATGCTTGAACCTGGGAATAAGGCAAGGAAACACACTGGATGAATGGATAAGACTCCTGCTATAGACTCCTTTTTCACACAATAATCTCACAGCATTATTACAGTATTATACAGCAATTTATACAAATAACAAATTCAAAATCATCAAATTAAAGGATTGCTCTTGGATTCAGACCCCAAAAATCCACAGTCAGAGGTTATAGGCATGACTTGTCCTGAGGACCCTCATTACAAATAACTCTTCGTTTCAAGTTCCAGAAGTCAAGTCTGACAGTGATTTTCGATTATTCCCAACGAAAACGTTTGTGACAAGCTCTCTCTCTCTCTCTCTCTGTCTTTGTCTATGTGTGTGTGTCGCTACAAAATGTGCACATAATTGTGTAAGCTCTCTTTGCTAAACTCTTTTCTTTACATCTCCAACTTCTTTCTTTCTTTCTTTCTGAATTGAGCCGAATAATGACATGTTGTCTTCTTTAGAGATGCTTTAGACTGGAAATAGAAAGTTTGTCAAAAAATATGAATTTGCAAAAGTATTATTTTCCTGTTTAAGTACTGTGCGCTCCTTCATAGCAATCTGAAGTATATTGAAGCACACTTTTTTATAAATAAAAAGATTCAACAAATCAGTACATTACATAGGGTTGGTTAAGGTTAGGTTCGAATGCCGTTCAAGTTATGCCAAAGACATCAGACTAGGGACATCCACACCCTCAGAATTAAATGAAAATGCAATTAAAATTAAAATTTGGTGTAAAAAAATGTCCTCAGGCTGTCTTAACAAGAGTTCGCCACCAGTGATACCGGTTCAGCAAAGTTCCACCTTTAATAGCAGGATGTTATCTGGCCTGTCTTAGTTCATCGGACGCCATTTTGGGCTTTCACTTTCAAATACTGTGACTGTCATCTCTTTTCTTGTTTTCCTGTGATCCTGTATGTCATTAAAATGCCTTGATCAAAGTATACTAAAAAGATGTATTGCCAGTGTTACGGCCATGCAAGCTGTAGCAGGACATGATCAGAGAGATAAAAACAGAGATACAACACCAAATGCATTTTAAAGATTTTTTTATGCAATTATTGCATGCCCCAGTTAACCAGATGACTTTATGGGAAAGCCAGCGGTGTTGTGAAAGACTGGACAGGAAAAGGGGTGATGCCGTCTTTTTTTTTTTTTTTGAACAGGGATTTATTCCGAATATAGAGAGGTCAATCCACCATCCTGGTTTGAGTCAAAGAGTTTGTGTCATAATGCCATGGTTGGCCATATCTGAACTCTCTCTCAAAATACAAATGATTTAGTGATTTGGGGGCAAGGAGAAACATTGTTTTATTTTGAGAACAATGAAACATGTGTTTGATGTTTATATGCGCAATGGCCCAGACAGAACCGGAGAAGACAACAGACCTCGGCTGTATTCATCTGTGACTATGACCAGTAAAAACTAGAACATTGCACATTAGGAAGCGTATTCGTACTTTACTCATGTATGGCATCCTAAGTCCGCTCCAGGTTTACACCTGATGCATCACTTCTCCCAGGACTATTAAGTCCGTAAGTCCATCATAGACAGCGATAAACATAAAACATGTCTCTGAGCGCCTGTAGTCATAGGGGGGTTCTCATACAGCATACAAACCCTCTGGGAGTAAAGCTTTCCACTATCCATCTTCATTCTGCCGATAACATAGTGTCACTGAAGTAAAAATGCGAAACCGCGTCGTGTAAGAGCCATATAAAACACGAGATTATTCTGAACTCATGATTTGTTTAAAACCTCGATGGGTGGTGGACGAGGAGAACCCCCCTCACAACGTAAAGTGCTTTGAGTGCCTAGAAAAGCAGGAAAAGAAAAGAATAGAACCTTTATTGTCATTATAATAATTCAATGACATTTGGTTTGTTAGCTCTCAGAGACCTGCAGCATTGGGGGAAAAGAATAAGAAAAAAAAAACACAAATATCCCCCCCAGAATAAAAATAATACACTATAATATAAAAATATGATAATGCATGGAATTAAAGACAATGACGGATGTACAGTAAAATGTCAGTGCCACTAGACAGGCAGAGTAGACAAAAAACTTACTCCTCCAGTCGGTTGTACGTTTCTGAGAAGTTGACACTGTATCTTTTTCCCGTGTTTTGACGGGGGCTCAAAACAATCTGTGGCCGGGATGAGTAAATCTTCGTCTTAAGGCGGTTTTTAGCATAAAATTGGTTCAGTGGTTGGGGAGAGCTTGCGAATTCCACAATTTGCGCTGTGCAGTTCTTAACAATCCGGACCAGATCTTCTGCGATTCTGTGTAGTGCAGTTGGTTATACCACACTGTAACATCAATTAGAGAATGCTTTTATTGTGTCCTATAGAAATTCAACTAAAAGTTGTAGATTTTACCAGGTGTTGTGTAGTCTACAACGACATCGCTGTGTTTTAGTGGTGGTGTCTGGATAAGGTCATATTCCGACCCACACTCCCGGTCAACCAGTAATGTTGAAACCTCTTCTTGTATAGTGTGCGTCTCGTCGTTTCCTGATTATTTGCATGCACCACTATAGTGGTGCGTCGGGCACAAATCGTCATAGTAAGATGTCTCTAGTAGGAAGGACCCCCTGTAATGGCGGAGTACATCATGTGTAATAATTGTACAGGTGATAACAGGGTGGCTGAGGCACACAAACTTCTGCCGGTGTGCGACCCTACACGCTGCGGTCAGGGTAAGACCCAGATGATATAGACGATCAACCACACTGACAGTCTGTGTCTGCTGTTGTTAAGAAAGTCCAAAAGCCTGAACAGAATGTGGTAGGTTCCCATCACAGTTAATGAAGGGCACTACTGTATTAACATACAGAACAGTAAAGTTCATCCAAATAACAGTACCCTACATTATGTGTTGGGATGCTCCAGATGTATGACAGGCTTGATGAAGTGATGAGATTGCATCCTCCGATTGACTCGGTTCCTACTTTAGGCACAAAATGATGGCTATCCGATCAGGTGGGGAACTATTGGCTTTGATGGTGAGAATAAACGAGCTCTCAAACCATCTTCGTAATAATTGGTGTGATGGGCGATGGGGGCGTATAGTATTGAGACACATGACTGCTTGCTTTACTGGGTTACAGGGACAATTGTGGCTTGAGACACAGGGAACTAGCTGCTGTAAGGAAAAGGTTGGTAAACATGTGAGGGATCAAAAAACAACTGCTAATTGGTCTTATTTGTTAATTTCATGACTTCAACTTACGACCGGCACAATGTCTTAAAACGCAAAGGTCCTTGCAGAGTAAAGCAAAGAAAGACCGCAACATGCCCTGTGTCGAACACGGCTTTGGTTTGGACAACACCTTGATGTTCCGTGGTTAGCACGAGTATTGGTGCAGAAGGCTAGTAGTATGACCCAAAAAAAAGCATCGAATCCTGGATATTCCTGTCCAGGGTCGGGTGCTGTGTGGAAACAGTCTCCAGCTTGTATTTAAGACCGTCCTGACAGCTGTGGAAACGTCTCTTCACTTAAGGCGTGGACGTATTTAACAGACGTGTAGTTGTTGTTCGCATAAAGAAAGAGGTCTATAGGAAGGAAATCAGTCTATGAAATATGATTCAGATAGTGTGGCCAAGGTTGCCCGTGTGGGAGATAGAGCTAGATAGAATAGAGGTAAATAGGCACTATATAAATGGTAATGATTCTTGTTATTATAGATTTATAGATGATGTTTTGAATAGAGTCCCTCTTATTGTTTGTTGACTCTTTGCCGGCTATCAGAGACCTCTCACTCACGTACAAGTCTCTCGATGTAAAAGGCAATTTGAAATTGAATCACAGCATTTGCTTGTTTATGGTTGCCTGTAGATTTTAGGTTTTTTTTTTAGTATTAATTTTTGTGCAGGGAACTTTTTTTGCTTTTTTTTTTTTATTGACTCTATTATAGCGCAAACCACCAACTCACCCTGCGCTACAGTTGATTTTTTTTCTATGTTATCCTCTCCATCACCAAATAATACCAATATAACACTCATTAACACATCCGGCATGACCCTGTCAAAAAAGTTTTATTTTCTAGTTTCAAACACGTAATTACATTGTTCTCTCTTGCATTGTGAAATCCAGTAACTCCTGAGGTGAGGCGTAGAGCAATTGACCTCTCCTTTAACATATGTTAAATACATATGTTAGTACTGATTTTGATAAAGAATGTCAAAAAATCCTGTCTGTATGAATTTAAACATGACTTACAATACTATATCAGCAGAAATAAGGATCAGCTCATGAGGAACACAGTGTAAACCCTAATGCTCAAAGTTATTAACTGTATTCAGTAGGGGACAATTACATCCTGCAAATTAGCTTATGGATAGGAGATCTTCTGGGAAAGCTAAGGTAGTTATGGGAAGAGTTGTTGTTCTTTCGTGGTCTTGGGGGCAGGGCTAAAACACATAATGAAAATGACTGGTTTACTGCTTTATTATGTTATTACAATGGTGTTGTTGTCCCTTGAATTACATGTCGGCGTGTATATTTAGAAAACATTTTTGTAACTATGACCGGTCCTTTTTATTTTCGGTCACTTGCAATATCAAAATTGCAACAGTGCAGACAATGGAAGACGAAAGCTAAGTGTGCCAGTTTTATCACATTTTCTCTTATAAAAGAATCTTAGAGGTGAAAGCACAGGCAAACACACACACACACACACTCACATCGACACACACAGAGACACCAACTGCAACATAACACCACACAACTCACACACACCACCACTGCTCTCTCTGAGCACCACTGTCCCACACACAGGTTTGTTTTTGTGGAATCAATATGGGGATCTCTCCGAATAGGCGTAATGGTTTTTATTACTTACAGACAGCGACCCCCCTATTCTACATGTGCCCGACACCATACCCTTACCCCATAAACCTACCCTCTGAACCAGGGGACTTTGTGCGATTTAGATGTTTCAATACAACCATTCTGTGTGATTTATAAGCGTTTTGAAAGTGCGTCGGGGAAATTGGTAACCCCCCCCCCCCCCCCCCCCGGAGCTGTCGGCTATCACTATCAGGCCGGGGGGTGGAATGTCCTGAAAAGTCACCTTCTCCTTGTAATACCTGTCATACCTTTGTCATTATACCATATTGCGAAGTCCTCACTATGGTCACAAAGAAACGCTACTTGCAGTGCAAAACAGCACACGCACATGCACACACACACAGACACACACGCACACACACACACACAAACATGCCCAGACCACACACAAAGATGGCGTATGAAGCCAGTAGAAAAAGATCCTCCCCATTTGTTAAAAATGTGTTTGTTTAGCAAATGTCCTCCTCCAGCGCAGGCATTCAGATGGTGCAGCAAATGGTTTTGGTTAAGTGTGGGACAGTGGGAGGGAATGGATTCAATGTGAAACATGTGAGAAAAGGGCCCACACTGACATATTCTTTTTCAAATACACTGGAATGGAGTAGTAAAAAGCTAATTTTCCTTAATCCTTAAGTGTTTCCAACCTATGGCCTTTGACCAAATATAGAGGGGCTGTTAAAAGTGACCAGAGGAAACAAGGTCTAAACTAGGTCCGAATCTTTCAGTATTTCAAAACAAACAGCTAACTGAAGCTGGAACAAACAAACCCAAAGAATGTAAACTCCAGATTTCTTTAGTTACAGACAAAGATCAGAAGGTATAGTTTTAGAGATTGAGCCTATGACTTGTAAAATAACATTGGAGGATGTGAAACAGCTGGTAGAGGAGAGTAAACAAAAGCAGGTACCTTTAAGTGGAGCAATGTAGCATGTATTAAAGAGGTTAAAATAACCCTTTCTCCTCTCGCCACAGAACCAGGTTGCCAGATGGTGGCCCGAGTAGCCACCTTTTTTGTTGTTTTTTAAATTTAATATTTAAGGAGTTTTTAGACAAATTAGAGCCACCAGCCCAGGATGCAAATGTAATACTTGCCAAGTAAAATTCCCTAATTCAGAGATTCATGTTCCACTCATCAGTTTCTCAGATAGGCTGGATAGAGAGGTCCAAACTCTGATTCAGAAAGTAAACCAACAATAGAAGATTATAATTCCACACAGAACCTCATGATCCAGACCATACGGTGATATCGTGAATTTCTGTTTAGACCAAACAAATGTGAGATGGGAGATTGAGTTATCCGTCGAATATTACCAACCTTTGCGATTATGTTCTGAGTAAGAGGTCTGTAAACTCGTGCAGTGTGAACCTGGCATTTGTCTCTTTTCAAAGTGATCAAATCACTGCTCTTCTCAAACGGCACGACTGTCTGGGGTATCATCGAGTTGTTGTGTGCACACTACACGACAGGGGCTCACACGTTACACAACCTCTCAATAGGAAGAATGGCTGACAACTCCATCTGGTCTACAAACTACTTTTCAAAACCAAACACACATGAGAAATGATAAGGGGAATAGTGGAAGATCTCGAGAGAGACAGGTGTTCTCGTGCAAAAATGCATTTATTATTGTTAAAAATGGTAGCCTGCAAAAAGCTTACAATCCAAGTTATCTGTACAATGATTTGCAATGAAAAATAAAAAAAATTACTCCTCCCACTGAACTCTCCCCTGCCCTGTACTCTGCTTTCTTATTGGTTGGCTAGATCCCGCTGATGACCATACGCTAGTAGGTCTTTAGTATATATAAGTTGTGCTCATAAGATTACATACCCATTCCAGAATTGGTGTCAAATGGTTAATAAGGTAACAAAAGTATAAGATGTGTGGATCATCGCAAAATTGCATGTTATTTTTATTTAGTACTGTCCTGAATAAGCTATTTCACATAACAGATGTTTACATATACTCCACAAGACAAAATAATAACTGAATTTATAAAAAATGATCCCGTTCAAAAGTCTTAATACCGTGTGTCGTTTCCTGGATGATCCACGTGTGTTTTTATTTTTTGTGTTAGTTGTTCATGAGTCCCTTGTTGGTCCTGAGCAGTTCAACTGCCTGCT
>JADLZN010001242.1:493634-651134 GCA_018155175.1 Sinocyclocheilus anophthalmus
TCATTATGTATAGGCATATTACATAATGTATTTTAACAGTGTTGTTCAATACAATTGTAATTTCTTGGTTTTGATGTTTTATTTGAGCCAATTATTATTGCCTCATTGTAAGTTTATATATAAATAGTCATACTAAAGCAGGGTTCCTCAAATCTTGCCCTGGAGGGCCAATGTGCTGCAGAGTTTAGCTCCAACCCTGATCAAAGTCACCTGCCTGTGATTTTTCTAATGATCCCAAAGACATTGATTAACATGCTCAGGTGTGTTTGACTAGGGTTAGAGCTAAACTCTGCATGAAAGTGGGAAATTCTCGTGGTCCAGATTTGAGGATCCCTGTACTAAAGGTTTTCACTTGTCTGTTCACCTGGTCTGTTTGTTACTAAAACATATCAGATTACTTCAGTTGTCAAAATAATCAGTAGATTACTTGATTTACCAAAATAATCACTAGTTACAGCCTAGATTAGTTAAAATATTTCTAAATACAACTGCATTGTTTTACTTTTTGTAATTAAAAGACAAATATTTTGTCATTGAAAATTTCTTAAAAAATAGTATTAAAATATTGTCACGTTCTAGTGAACCAAGTATCTGTATTTTGTCTTATCTCGTGAGCTAGGTGTATTGTCACACCCCTAGTGTTGATGAGCAGTGATATAGCTCATAATTTTCCAAGTGTATGATATAGCTTTCATTCTTCAGGTCAACCATATATTCATGAAAAAAAAAATCAGTTTGAATAAAGAAAGCAATAACTTTGCCATCGTATCCTTTCAAATGTTAAAGTTGCCACAGTCATTGTCATTGCTAAACCCCACCCCCCATGATTGGGATTTTGCTGGACACTTTTCACCCCTGGTGTACCACAAGGTTCTGTCCTGGGTCATATTTAATTGCTGATTATGACGTTAAAAGGCTGTTTTCAAACCCTCTCATCTTTGTTTGGACAACCAGTCCAATGCCAAACTGAATGCTCAAGGGTGCTGCTTTGATCAGAGCCTCAGTATTTGTTTGCATATTAGGCTGGGATAGGAGTAGGTATGTTTAACACAAATTTCTCTCCCCAGTTCTCGTAGCCGGCGTCGTTCTCGTAGTAGGAGTCGCCGGAGCAGCCGTTCTCGGAGCAACTCAAGATCTCGTTCAAGGTATTAAAACAAAAATTGATTGAATGTAAATGGCTGTTTGTATCTCTTCTTTCAGCTGCTGTTTGTCTTCTATAGGTCTCGCTCTCGCCGGCACCGCTCCCGTTCCAGGTCGGGACACAAGTCTCGCTCCAAATCCCCATCGAGCAAGTCTCGCTCGCGTAACCGTAAATCTCGTTCTCGCTCCCGCACACACAAATCTCGCAGTCGATCAACCAGTCGCAAGTCTCGCTCTCGCTCGGATGAGCGCAAGTCCCGCTCTAAGAGCACTTCTAAAGTGAAGTCGGATCGTGGACGCTCCAAGGAGAAATCGGTCGGCAGGAAATCCAGAAGTAGATCTGCTTCACCGATGGAGAATGGTGACGGGGGTCGTGCCAAGTCTGCTTCTCGCTCTCCGTCACCTCAGGCTGAGAAGAGCCAGCACAAGTCTCCAGACAGGCATTCACGCTCTCGCTCAAAGTCTGGCTCGCGCTCTAAATCCCGCTCCCGTTCCAGGTCTGCGTCCCAAGATTAGTATTAAGTGTGGTGTGATTTTTGGTTTTTCCCCCACCTTCTTACGAGTCCAGTTGTCCAGGGTAGTTTTCTAGTGGTCATGATGGGATCCAGGACTAAGGCATTTAATTTTTTATTTTACTCTTCTATAGTAAAAGTGAATCACCCACCGCTTCAATATTTTATATTCATAACAATAGCATGAAAATAAGTGATTTAATTTAGTGTGCTGCATGTCAGTCCTTTTTATAAACCATGATCCTCTGTGGTGTGTGGCTGGAAGAGGCTTCTTGGCAAGGAAACGAAAAGCCGCTGCATCTTGTGGCTTGTAAAACCATTATCTGAAAAATTTAGGCTTTGGTTTCTTCATGTAATAGTTCATTAAACTCTCTGATTTTGTTTTATTAAAATCCAGTCTATATATTTTATTGTTGCGTGTTCTTTTTAATGCCTTTTTCACCAAAAATCATTGATTTGTAAAGGGTTATACTTTCTTTCTTGGCAGATAAAAGTGGTTCTCAAGGCCTATTCACACCAACAGCTATAATAGTGCTTTATTTTACAGTCCTGTTCCATGTGCACATACAGTGTGTGCATAATTATGCAAGTTGATATTCTGATCATATTTTTTTTTCACATTTGACCAATTTCAATATCACTTATAAATGATTAAATCAAAACAATAGTAGTTATAAAATTATGTGGTTTGGAATTGGTCAAACGTGCCTGGAAAAAAATATCAGAATATCACCTTGCATCAAACGTAATAATGCACGCACTGTACTATGTAAGGTTATTGTGATTACAAAACCTTGGTATAAGGTCTAACTACTACAAACCTTAACTGGTACCCTGTAGTTAGTTACCTTTACTTTCTTACTACGCACATGGCTAAAAACATCTCTTCCATCTTTATTCATGTGTCTTTTTATTTATTATACAATTAAGAAAGCAAAGAAAAGCCTCTTAACACTAGCTTGCTCTATTCTATCTGTTTTCTTTTCTGTAATTTAAAAAAAACCTTGATATGTGTACTGCGTTAAGCTAACTGAGGCTTGTTATTGCACTTGTATATCATTGCTCTTTTGTTGTTTTGATAGCTTCTGTTGTCCTCATTTGTAAGTCACATTGGATAAAAACATCTGCCAAATGCACAAATATAAATGCTTACACTCACTGTGAAATAAAGTGCACCACTATCATACTGGGTTAACTTTTAGTTAGGTGTCCATATTTAAGTACCGAGTAATATTAATTAACTGCATGTACTTGCAGTACTATATGGTTAGGGTTTGGCTTAGGGAAACTTGCATGTAATTATGCATAAGTGTTGCTGTTAATACACTTATGCATTTGAGTGTTGATGACATTATTTTGCAGCATTGATGCTAATGTTATTGCTCTTGTTGTGAACGGGCCTTCAAGTGTTGGAATTTAGTCTATCGTTGACAGAACTGTGCATTGCTTATAAGAGACATAAGATAAATTGATTCCTATATGAAGACTTTTCCCCCTCTAGCACTGGCTGCAGAGCATTTTTCATGATGAAAGCTTCAGGATCTCATGGCTTTCCATTGCCAGAGGAACGGCTGGTTTGATTACAGTTCAGCTCTGGACATCAGGGCAGAACATGGCAGCTGGTGACTCTCTTCCCAGCGGCTCATGGATGCAGGCCGATCTGAGAGCAGAGAAAAGCAGAAGGAACCAAACTAATGAAGAATGTTTTTGCATTAGAAATAGTTCAGCTGATCTGGTACTACCACTAAAGGTAACTCAGATGTTTTATGAAGAACATCGATGAGATTTAACTAGCCATTAATGATAGACATTGATCTAGTCCAGCCATGTGACATTAAAGATTGTATTAGATGCATTAATGCAAGGGTTTTCTAACCTGTCCTGGACGACCCCAGTCCTGTACACAAAATGTACCTCACGAAACTGATTTAGGACAGGCATCTGAAGCAGCAGAATGATTTCATAAAACGGAGCGACTGAGTGGGTCAGACTGAAAGCAGATTTCACACTGTCCTGCACTGGCAATCATCCATTGTCCTGCAAATCAGTCCCAACTGAGCCTGGTTTCTCCCAAGGTTTCTTCTCTTCTCAATTTCTTTCACCGATGTGACCAGGGTTTGGTTCCTTTGTAGAATTCCTCAGCTTGGAGACGCTTGACTGATTACACCGACACTGTTGGACGCAGGCTGAACCTGGTGATGGCATCACTGTGATCCAAATGAACTTTGACTTTAGGCTTGGATGAAAACTAGGCTCTTTTTTTCAGCCTTCTTTGCGATTATTGACTATCTATTTTCCTGTTTAACACTGTACAGCTGCTTTCACAATCAGTATTGTATAAAGCGCTAGGCTATATAAACAATGAATTGACATGATCTGCAATCAGAAAGTCCTGCTTTTTTGTGTCCCACGTGAGCATCTGGTGGTATTACCTTCGATCAGGATGTAAAGAATTGGCTCAACTATCTAAATCCATTACCTATACTTCTGTTTTCTGCTCCAGAATCAAGCTACTCTTAACCAGTGGTTTCTAGGATCAGATTCCTGCTGCCAAATCTAAAGCAGAGGTCTGCTCCTGGAGATCCTGTCCTGTTCCAACCTGCACCATGATAGTCATTTTCATCTTTACAGGGTTATAAAGATATTTTTGGATAGAAACAATGGATTTCTTTGGAACGGTTCACACACCAGGCACAAATAGTCATCTGTGAATTAAGAAATAAAAGAAATGTACAAAGAAAAACCTAAACTTTCAGTGCCTTTCATAGTGTTATTTTGTGATTTGAGAGATTTAACAGCTCAGTTTTAAAATGGTGAGCATGAATTATGACTCGCAAGTGAATTTAGGCCTACTGCATGTTTTAATACAGGCTGCTGTATATTATTCTGTTTAATATAAACATGACACACGGTTGAAAAATCAAGAGTTCTCGTTTATTTGTATCCTGGGCTGTTAAATGTATAAAACTGCACATGCTAGTTTACCTAAATACGCATCTCTTGCTGTGTGTGTGATGAGCAGCAAAGATAGGCATAGCATATGTATGTTATTAACGTAAGTCCTGGCTGGCTAATTACTTCAAATATATATGCATGTATATATTAAATGGGAAACATGATTTTGGCAGCACAGTCGCTAGTTTTTTAGCAGGGTTGAGAGCGGCACGTGATACACCGTGTCGGTACACCTCAAGGCAGTGTATGCAGACCGCTGTTATTTAATATAATGATTAATTACGTTTTTGAAGAAATTGATCACAGTATAGGAAAATCATTATATGCTGATGACGGGGCGTGGGGCCCTTTGGATAAGGGGAAGGCAATAGCACAAGAGTGTTGGGAACAATACATCTAATTGTATGAGTTTTGAATGGATAGAAAGTGCAAAAGCAAGAAAGGCATGTTTACATACTACAATACAATACTGTTCAACAGTTCCTTACTCTGAAGTTCCCCCTTAGAAGTTTAGGAGTTTATAATGCCTTTAATTGACTTGCAATTACAGGAAAAAATAACAAGGAAATCAAAACTTATGCCTGTCTGGTGTATAGTTAAAAACTATAAGGAGTTGCATTTCACCAGTAAAATAAATGTTATTTACAGATGGTTCAAAGAACCCTGATATTGGTCGCACAGGTGCTGCAGTAGCTATATACATCGCACAATGCGAGGAAAAGGCTGGCATCAGTCCCGTACAAACAATTAATCACACTCGTACACAACTCAACCAAACCTTAATCATCCGCCCCGAGTGGCGTGGGGAAGGCGCCTAAATAGTTCTCGTGACGGGCCACAGCTGTGTGAGAGTGAGTGTGTGCGCAGGTGTGTGGAGTGCAGGTGATGGAGTCCCGGATGGGCGGCAGCTGTGTGTGTGTGTGAGTGGGTGCCGAGGTGTGTGGTGTCAAGGTGACGGAGAAAGAGTACGGGAGGATGGGAGATGGCGACCTCTGGTGATGAGAGAGAGAACCCAGACGCCATCCCCTGACATGGTAGAGACAATAAAGGTCAATTATACTCAATTTTATTGACTTTGTATATATACCAGTGCAAGTTTTAATAACATAAAGCCTAAGCATGTTTACTGAATAACATTATACTTAAAAATTATATCTATGAATGATGAACTGATATTACATCATGTTATTTGTTTACTATTTTATCCTTTCATATATCTAAAAAGTTTTTACATCTTTCTTATTACAATGTACATCACTCTGCAATCTGAATTGTGGCTACGTCGCGATTCGCCATAACCCACGCCGCAGAACGGTTTTTATCCAAACAACAACAAAATTTTACAACACTCGCTTTACGTGTGTGTATTCAACAACACCCAATACTTGTGCTATCTACCTTTACATAGCGCCAGCAACCTGGGCTGTTAGCTTCAGAGCTAATGTACAGCCCATTCTCGGGATACAAGCAAGGTAACCATATCCAGTAAGCAATCAAAATTGTATAGCGTTAGTTGACTTCTTGTCCGAGGTTTGTAGCTGAGCCGGAGAGTTGTGTACTGATCCCAGACTTTATTTTTCAGGACGTTCAGCAAGCCAGCCTCTGTATTGGCCCAAGTTGAGGAAACAGTCGTCGGTGAAATGTTTGGCGCAGACATACAAAACTTTGGGAAGTTGTGACGGCGCATTACCAGAGAAAATAAAATTAACCCACTGTTTCTTCATAGGCTCGGATGAAGGAACTAAAAAAATACTTCGGTGTTCGTTTGTACATCCAAACACTGAGCAACTGCCATGCTTCGCTTGTTTGCAAGCCATGTCTCTCGAGGAAAAAAAAATATTGTGCTTGCCTCGCACGGTAGTAGCTCGTTTTCTCATGGGCGGGCCAAATTCTCATGGGCGGGTTAAAGCAGAGAAAGGGGAGGTAACCTTTTCCCGTATGACGACATAAAGGGAAGATTCCGGATTGGGCCATCTGAGCTTTTATTTTCTCAAAGGCGGAGCAGGATACCCAGGGCTCGGTTTACACCTATCGCCATTTCTAGCCACTGGGGGACCATAGGCAGGTTAGGGGAACTCATATTAATGTTAAAAAACCTCATAAAGTGAAATTTTCATGCCATGGGACCTTTAAGTAATGAACGACACTATGCACCGCTCGATAATCTGATGGAACTGGAAACCCAGATTTGTGAAATCTTAACATCCCTGTTAACACTTTAGTTCAGGGACCAATTCTCACTATTAACTATTTGCTTATTAGCATGCTTATTACTAGCATATTGGCTGTTTATTAGAGCTTATAAAGATATTATTAGATATTATTAACATATGTTATATATTTCTAGAACCCTTAATCCTCCACCCATACCTAAACTTAACACTACCTTACATTTAGTAAGTTAATAAGCAGCAAATTAGGAGTTTATTGAGGCAAAAGTTGTATTTAAGTTAGTTAATAGTGAGAAATGGTCCCAATCTAAAGACTGACACCATACTCTAAAACGAGTCACAAAAACATTTTTTTTTAAATAAAAAGAATTTAAAAATAAAAAATACAAACAATTCAGGTAGGCACTTCCTTAAAAAAAAAAAAAAAATAATATATATTATATATATATATATATAGATATATATATATATATATACTATATAATAAATAAGAAGACTTATTATTTATTTATTATTGTTGTTGTTGTTGTTGTTATAATGAAATTAAAAAATAATAAAAAAAAGATCAGTCAGTGGAGACAGCTGCACCAAATTAAATATTGCATAGCTGCATGATTCTCTTCTGGCCACAAGATGTCAACAGAAAACCTGCCTACCAGCTCTGGGCCTGGCTCACCAAGATATTGCAGAACACAGAACAAAGCAGGTCAGGTTTTAGCAATCGAACCAGGTAAGTCAAGTAATTCATTAAGGTCAATTTTTGGTTTAAAAATCTGTGCTGTTTTCAGGGAATGTTAGCAATCATAGCAACTATGTTCCTTGCTTTGTTTACTTGCAAGAACATCTATTATGTCTCCATTTGTGCAAAAAGTGTCAAGTGTTTTGTAAAATACATTTGTCATCATCTACAGTTATCGTCTATTATTGTTATTGTGTCAGCCTTCCTGTCATCTGCTTGTCATCCTCTTGTGTTGTGTTTGTGTCATCTGAATTATTGTTTAGTTTCATTTTGTGCTTTATGAGTCACTGCTCTATATCGTATCTATATTATATTCAAACTGTATAAACATGCTTTTACTGACAACTGGCAGTAACATAAACAACATATAACAACTCCTCACATGCTGTCGCCTCGAACTGTTGTCATTCTCAAGTGCCTCACTAGAAACCAACACTAGATACCACACTAGCTTCGTCTGAAAAGACCTGTCTCTTTTGCTAAAAGATCTCCCCTGTCCAAAATCATCAAAACGCTTCTTAAACAAAATTGCAGTTATAACATTTACCATATTTTTTTTGCAAAAATGAAATAAAAATAGAATACAGTAAGATACAATAACAGAAAGAAAACAACAAATAAGGAGAGAAAAAAGAAAGAATAAAAATAGTGAAGGCCTCATCAAACAAATACGTCTTGAGATGGGTTTCAAACATGTTTATTGAGGTAGAGGATCTAATAAAGTTGTAGTCCTCTCCACAGCTTATGGCAGCGTGACCGAGGATCTAAGATCTAAGAGATCTCTGGGAGGCATGAAAAGCAATAAGACTGGATACATATCCTGGACCAAGTTCATATAACGCTTTAAAAAGATACAACAGTACCTTACTTCATTCGAAACGGAACAGGTTGGCCACAACGTGTTCCCTCTGCAGTCAAGACTGACTTACATTGTGATAGCATTACAATAATCAAGATGTGGAGAAATAAAAGCATGAATTACCATTTTCCCCTCCGCTGTTTTTTAGACAAATGAGTACACACTCGATTCCAGCAGTACACGGACATTATCCAAACTCATACGGTTTACCCTCCAGACACCACATGCATTTACATATCTTATGTTCTGTGAATGTTTGTTATGCTCTGTCTGTTGTATGCTGCGAGTCAGTCTCCTGGGTGTAAAAATGCAGCCGCTTGTGACATCAGTTTACGTCAGTTTGGATTTATCTTTCGAATGGCATTCTGCGACAACAGAGTGGGATCATTTTCTGATATTAACAATTTGACTCTGTTCCTCACATAAAGATTGTATGGCTTCAGAACTTGGAACGCAACCAGAGTTCTTTGTAATAATTTTGTATTGTTTGTAATGTTTATTTTTGGTCAGTAAATGCCTGTGACTACTTTTATCTGCCTGTTATGAGTTTCATCGTTTAACCCTAACCCATTTTTACACATGCATGCCAGCAATTACAACTGCTTACGCACTAAATCTTTACTTATCACACAATTTCTGAAAGCTGACACTCAAACAGCAGAAGCACACACCAAATCTGCACAACCATACACTAGTTCTCAGCCTTTGACTTTTTCCAAAACACAACACACAGTTCTCTACGTACACACAAAAATCTAACAGGAATTAATATTATGGCAAAGGTGTTTGCAAATGTTTGCTTTTGAGATGTGTTTGTGATATTTTGATTGGTAGTTTGATGCAGTGCTTCATTTTGCAAGAGATGTGAGGCATTTTGCATCTTGTGTGTGTGATTCTTTGGACTTGTGTGTAAAATGCTTCCCAGATCCCGTGCTTGCGGTGCCCTTTCATTCTGGTTGCTTCTGTCTCCTGGTTTTTGACCTCGCTCACTCTGCCAGTCCCTTCTCAAATCCAGAGAATGCCTCAATGCATTTAATTCAGTAACCGTTCAGAACTGCCTTTGTTCCTGGGTTCACTTACATGAACTTCTTTAAAAAAAAAAAAAAAGTCATTGCGACCAGTGGCTCAGAAAATTGTGTATGTTAATTCTGAGAAAATCGATAGTGTTTTAGTATGACTTGTGTTGCAAAAGTGTGTAAATAATTTTAGAGCCACTAAACATGACACATTGAAGCATGGTTGAGCAATATCATGGTGGTAGCCACGTCAGCAGACACTTTTCAATAAAAAAAGGCTATAAAGTTATATTACTGAAAGAACTCAAAGAAATTACTGAATTACTCAAAGAAAACTTTGTTGAATGTATGCACAGTGTATAAAAGCTTTGAGGTGAGATGTATATAATGTCTATTTATGATGATTTGCTTGTTGTATTTCTCATTTGTGAGCCTGGAGCACAAAAGCGCAAGATGAAATGTCTGTTAAGTCGCTGGGGGATTTTGTAGACGATAATGTCAACAAATACATGTATGGGTCACAATATACATTTCTCTTTTATGCCAAACTCATTAGGATATTACGTAAGAAGGTCATGTTCCATGAAGATGAGTTTAGGAATAATTGTACCTACCGTTATAATATATCAAAACTTAATGTCTTGATTAGTATCTGCATTGCTAAGAACTTCTTTGAACAACTCTTTAGATGATTTCTCAATATTTAGTTTTTTTTTCAACCTCAGATTCCAGATTTTCAAATAGTTGTCTCCTCCGAATATTGTCCTATCCTAACAAACCATACACAATGGAAAGCTTATTTATTCAGCTTTCAGATGATGCATAAATCTCAATTTCGAAAAATTTACTCTTATGACTGGATTTGTGCTCCGGGGTCACATTTGTGAGTTACATTGGATAAAAGCATCTAGCAAACGAATGAATGTAAATATAAAATGTATCCAAACTGCCAGAGAATGAGAGGAAGTGAAAAAATAGAAGAAAGAACAGGGGTTTTGTTTGTTTTGGCAGAATATGCAGTTCTTCTTTTTCAACAACAACAACAACAAAAAAGGTAAACAAAAAAGAACTTTCTTTGCTTCAATTTCAGATTCTTTAAAGTAGCCATAATTTGCCTTGACAACCAGCTTTACTTTGAATCATTTGGCAGAGCCTTTAGTCTCTGGCAGTGTCTGAAAACTCCAGCAGCTGGGCCCCTCTCTGACTGCCAGTGTGGAGGAAAATGCACCAAACTGTAATTGGATCTTGGTGAATGAACATAAACAAATGCTCAGCAATATCAGATAAGCTGCTAAAGCCGGCACCACACTAGCCGCCCCGGAACAACTCCATTCCATGTGGGTTAACACACTTAGCAACTGTTGCTGTTGACTTTGCTCTTCTCAGTCAGCGACACACGTAAGACCAGAAGATAGGTAGCAAACTAAAGGACTGCATGACTGCATAAACAATTCGTCGTAATTAACTGAATTGGGATGTCATTTATGGAAGAGTTAAGTGAATCATAAAAATGTAAATGTAAATAACATGACACAAATAATTGATATTAAAATCACAATAAACTCACAAAAAGATGCAATTTCCAACATTTCTGTGTGGCCAGAAATGTTTAACAAGAAGTGTTTATTAACTGGTGGTCAACTAAACACAGACATAAATGTCTCGTTTTCTGGACTTCATTTGGACAACTTTAAAGGCGATTTTCTCAATATTTAGATTTTTTTGCACTCTCAGATTCCAGATTTTCCTAACAAACCATACATCAATGGAAAGCTTATTTATCAAACTGATGGCAAACTTGGCCATATGACTGACAGGTAAAGCAACCAATCACGTTTCCTTTTGTGTCGCATCATGTTCAGGGCCGTATGTCCCCACAATAACAGATCGGTGTGTAAAACTCTTGGACATATTTTAAAGATTCTATGCTGCAAACTTTACATTTTTCACATACTTTTGAAAATCCAGCGTTTAGTTGATGCTGATAAGTGCTCATCATCACAGTTGTAAACATGATTTTTTTTAAATATATATACTCATTGTTTTTATACACAGGGCAAACAAAGGAAACGAATAAGATAATTGAACGCGAGGTGAACTGAATGACTAGTTAGACACAGAAACTAGGTCACGGGGAAACAAGGGCAAAAACAAGACATGTTACAGTATCTTTTAGTGTAAAATAAAATTATAATGATCAAATGTTAATTTTCTTTATTTAAAGTTACTATTACTCAAATTCATTGGGTGCCAACAGTTTGTATATAATGACATCTGAGCTACTAAAAAGACATGTAAGTTCACTTAAGCAGCAAAGATTGTTTTTGTTTGTTTGCTTTTATTCTGTTCAGTTCTTATAGATATTGAACCCAAGTGTGAATCCAAATTCTGTTACTGTACTTAAGTACAGTTTTTGGATAATTCTACTTTTACGAGTATAAATATTTTGGTTGACTTTAGCTTAATACTGTTGCTTTGATACATTTCTCCAGACCCCCTTTTTTTACATATGCACATGTAAAGTGCAAATAATAACAGAAAGAAATGCTATGCGGATTTGTAAAATACATTCTTGTCTTTAAAACTATTAGCATTGTGAAATATTGATGTGACAACTCTTCCACCTTACTAAGAACTCTTCATATTTTGTAGCAAATTAGTGCTTCATGAATCAAATAATAAAATGCCTTTTTACATTTACATAGATGCACTGAACAATGACTAAAAACGAATCCATTATAACATATGCTACACTGTAAAAAATGACAGTGAATTTAACGGTAAAAGACTGTAAAAATGCTACAGTAAAAACCTGTTAAATGGTTAACGGTAAATTCCCCTACTATATATGGTGAAAAACTGTATTGGACATTACATGAATTGGGACGTAATTAAGGGAGTATACCGGTTTGGAAGTGAAACAGACCGTAATCATTTACAGTGAATAGTAAATTGACATGTCCAGCGTTACATTTCAATGTGATGTTTTTTTTGGTTGCGAAAGGGGGAAATAACGGGGTTCGTCTTGATTTTCTTATCAGTTTTGTACATTAGGGTTTTATGTTACATTTAATGTTGTTAAATTAATTTTTATTGCATTATTTCAGTTTCATGTGTGTTACCGTGATGGTGTTTAGTGTTTGTGTGAATGACACACTGTGCACCTTCTATATATGTTATTATTTAAAAGCTGCTTGTGATGGGCTTTAATTCATCATGTGACTTTCTCATCACCAACAGTTTTTGATGGTTATCAGTGCATTACAATAGTTCAAAACAGATTTCACTACTTCAATAGGTTGGTATATTAACATTATATGAGTTAATGAAATTACCGTATTTAACTGTACATTTAAGTTAAAACAAACATTGCTACCATATTTTTTACGGTAGAATTCCGGCAACCACAGCTGCCATTTTTTACCGTAAATTTTACTGAATTTTTTTACAGTGTATTTGTTGAGTAGCGAACAGTAACACTTTTAAACACCTCACAAGTATGAACTTGAGTCCAAACATAAACTGGAAAACAATGCAAATGTGTTGTTTGATGATTGAAATGTTAACTTGAAGTCCCCTGCGTCTGCAGATATTGCCTGACCCACAAGTTGACCCAGCTGAACAGACTATAAACAGCATGTGGCTACTATTGGAATGTTATTCTACACCTTTCTCACTGCATACCAATGGAAGACATTATTAATTTTATTAGAAATCCCAGTACACAGTGGATAGGTTTTAGAGCAATGGAAGGGTGATGAAAAGAGTTTTGTGCATCCTCAGATAAGAGGCTTACCGACACACATAGGAGGTTGAAGAAGATTTTGCAAAACAAATAAATTGGGTACAATAGCACACTGCGGGCATGCTTGCACAAAGAGGTAAATGTTTCAGGACATCGGTACTGGTTGCAGGCTATAGCGAAAGGGTCTGAGAAACCCCTGGATGCCCAGACTTCTGGAGAAATTAAGAGAGATGTAGTGTTGGGTCTGGAGAGTTGTCAGCACATAGGTGTGTTCTGGACAGTGACTGGATGCCAGATCAGCTCAATTAGGTTGACCAGGGTCCACTGGATGGGAGAAATGATGGTATGCCTCGATGCTGGTAGTGGAGGCATTCATTTTCTCAATGAAAGGAGCTCTGGATTGGGATTCTGGAGGATGGGAAGAGTAATAAAGGCCTCTTTGAGGAGTTGGAAGGCTTTTTTGGCAGCAGATGACCAGGGGATTGTTTTGGGTTTGCCATGAGAGATGCAACAACGGAAATTAACTTTATAATAAAGCAACAATAAAAGTCGGAGAATCCCAGGAAATGATGAAGCCCCTTTATTGTGGATGGTTGTGAACAGAAATAGACTCCCTCGGTCTTCACTAAGTCCACTTGCATGCCACTGGATCAGACGATGTAGCCCAGGACGAGTACAGCAGGTTAATAGCGCAAGCATTTCTTTTAGGGAGACAATAATGCATTTTATGATGAGTGACAGGCTGCCATGGACTTTTCAGTCTGAATCTAGACCGTGATTGGGTAGAATTTTACGAATGAATGATGAACAGAATATGAGTCGTCCTCCCAGAACTACTGCTTACCCTCTATTTCTAGACTGAGTTGCTGGAGGATGATTTTGGCATGCTGGTTATGTTTGACCAGTGATGAGAAGTAGATCAAGATGTCTTCTATGTAAATTATGACAAAGAAGCAAAGCTAATCATAGAATACTTCATTCGTGAAGTTTTGGAAAACATATGAAACACTGGCTTGCCCATATAATATCACTGAGTGGCCAGTAGTTGTAATGAATGCAGTCTTACACTATTCTATTCTACACTATTCTTCCTCTCCTGTCTGCCATTATACTAAATATGTGGCCCTGGTCCACAAAACCAGACATAAGGGTCATATGTATACATCATCTGAAAGCTGAATAAATAGCTTTCCATTGATGTATGGTTTGTTAAGATCGGACAATATTTGAAAATCTTGAATCTGAGGGTGCAAAAAAAATCTATATATTGAGAAAATCGCCTTTAAATTTGTTCAAATGAAGTCCTTAGCAATGGATATTACTAATCAAGATTTAAGTTTTGATATATTTACGGTAGGGCATTTACTAAATATCTTCATGGAACATGATCTTACTTAATATCCCTCAACTGTTATAATGACAAATAAAAGGAGGGAATGTATAAATGTGGGACCATAAACCAGGTGAGCAGTGTGTGTGGCTATGTTTTTGCTAACAAATACCCCTCAGCGACTCAACATGGCGTTTTGCTGCAGGGTCACATAAAGTTAGTCTCTGCTGAATAAATTTTTTTAAACTACATGCGTAAAATCGCACATTCACGGCTTTTCATGTGAAATTAATTGTGAATTAATCTCACCACAAAGGGTTAGACATTGTTAAATATACTTCTAAATTGCAACAATAATTTCACATGCAATCTCCCAAATTACTGTACAAACAACACAAAGACAAGTAAGTATGCACCTATTTGTGATATTCTCCTCGTTTCCTACTAACTTTCTTGTTTCACTTCTGTTTCAGTTTTTCATAACCATTTCTTACTATGTGCCAGTAAGTTGCTGTTATTTTAGCATGTGTTTGGCTCAGTGTTATATTTTTAGGATTACTGATAAACTACTGCAGTTTTATTTGTATTAGTTATCTATTTTATTTTTATTACCAGTTTGTAGGTAAATGTTGTCATTTTTTAGTTTTATTTAATTTGAGTTATTGAGTATTGAGTTATTTCAGTACTTCAACATACAAAATGTAAATGAAATACTCTCTTTATATTGGATGTATTTATATTATGTGCATGTTGATGTGTGTGTGTGTTGTGTGTGGGCTGTGACATACACCTATGTTTTGGTGTTTGCTTAGTGTTTTATGCATTATGAGAGGCCGCATGGCGGGAAAGAAACCTATGTTCTTGTAGTCTTTTTGAATTGTTTTTTAGCTTTATTTTTTGTTTTTCATTTTAAATGTTAAGTTTTGAAATTTTTTTGTATGCATTTGTCATTTTTATTTAAATTATTTTATTTTCTTAAATGTGTGTGTATATATATCGATAGATATGGTATTTATTAGAGTTTTAAGCGTTTTAGTTTTTTATTGCGTTTTTGCTTATTTTCTAAGTCGCCTTTGGTAAAGCTTCGTACTTTACTTTTATTCATTTAGCAAAGACAGTATATTTTTTATATATTGGGGTTCGTTGTATCGGTTTTATGACTGCATGTTGAGGAATGACGTATACCTTTCGGATTCTCCATGTATTGATAATTGATTATAGCTTGCAACCTTACAGTATCAATAGAAAGGCTAAAAGCAATTTTTAACCCTTACATACTAAAAAAAACCTTTTCAACATAACGGCCATTAGAATAAGGTAAAGTCAGTGCTTTAGCTACCTGTGCCCTGCACAGTAGGAATAACACGAGACTTGACAGACATCACAGGCATGCTGGTTATTAGCTTATTTGTCTGGCTGTTACTTGTAAAGAGCTGCCGCTGCTGAACGTGACACAGACCTGACACGCATCGTATTTTCTCACAACCTTTTATTTATAATTGTGCTTTAATATGAAAAGATACACAGCGCCGCCGTAGCATGTGCTACTTCTGCCGTTATACGATATATATAGAGTTACTATATAATATATACAGTTTATAGTATATAGTAACTCTTCTGAAGGTTCCTTTAGGAGCTCTTCTAGAAAAGCTACAATTACTCAAATACATTTGTAGCTACGTTAGGACACGGGGCAAGGGGGGAACAGAGAGGCGAACGAATGGTCGAGGTGCAATCGCCGTCACGTGGCAAGTCATAGGGAATATTTTGGCCAATATATGTTAATTTCATAGTGTATACGTAATGAAGTAACATCATGACTGTCATGATTAATGTCATGTTGTAGAAATAGATAACACGGAATGATATACTGTAGAAAGAAAACGTGGCAGATGTTTGTCATTTAAAGTCTGTGAAATCAAAGGAAACACTGCATTGATTTGCAAGCATATTTGTTTCCATGCTTCCTATTTTTTGTTTCTAAACCAAACCATATTTCCCTTTAGTTATGTGCCTTCTTTCCAATATCATTTTTTTTAGTAAGTACACTCTTAAAAATAAAGGTGCTTCACGATGCCATAGCCCGGGGTTGGCGGACATGGGTATCCATAAAGACGTTAACGCGAAGAGACCTGCCGGCGGTGCACACAAGCGTCGGGGGGGAATTAGGTTCTTCAGATTATAAAAAGGTAAGAAAGAGATGGTTCTTTAAAGAACCTTTGACGGAATGCTTCTTTGTGGAACCAAAAATGGTTCTTCTATGGCATCGCTTGAAGAACCTTTTGAAGCACCTTTATTTTTAAGAGTGTAGCAACAGCTTCTTTTGCGTCCCGTTTGCCTTTGTCGTAGTTATGTATTATCCATTTAGTCATAGCTATATTTCTCCTTAATTCTCGCGATTCGAGTGAATTCTAGATTCTATCGTATAATAGGAATTAAGCAGTAAACTTGCCTTTTAGAGTTTTGTGAATAGGTTTTTCTCATCTAGGAAGTCATCGAAAAATGCTAAAATAATAAGCATATTAATAGGAGATCTTGTAAATCTACACTCAAGCTAAGATGTGAACGTTGTATCGTTTATAATGTCTGATCATCAGAGTGTCATTCTGCTGCTGTTGTAGAAATGTGAAAAGATACAAATATCATCAGTATTTGCTATTTTCTAACTAAAGCTTTTGTTCTGCCTTCCACAATCTTGCAGTGTATATCTGTGAATACTGCTCCAGAGAGTCATGCGAGCTGATAATATCTTCTCTCCAGGAGAGGGAGGGCGACCAGACCATGAGCTGACCCGTGAGGTTATCTGAGGAATGTGAGAGGAGCTCTGCGTAATGCGCCGAAGCTCTAGTTGCGTGCCATTACCACTTGACATATTCTTCGCACATGACACAGAACGCAGCATGCAGGCGTACAGTATCACGATCAGATGACACTAGCACGTGTTGGTAGATCTCGCTGGCTCCAGTCCAAAATTAATCCAGGATTACACTTTAACACAGAGAGAACTCAATGACTAATAAACGCAGCTGACGGGGGCTTCAACAGCCGAAGACTTTTGAGAAAAGACCATCAGCAGACTATAAAAAGGAAACAGAAGACACAGACGAGATCCAAAACCAAATCAAAATAATGCGGTCTAAAGGAGCGTTGGTGTTTGTGTTACTGGGCGCGTTAACAGCGTATTACGTTTATTCTCCAATCCCGAATAACATAGAGGAGCGATGGAAACTCATGCTCACTGACTCGTTCTTCAGGAGTTTAATCCAGTTGGTAAGTTTGCTTGCATTTGTATTTTTACACGCATCGCGTTGCTTGTAAGAGTGACAGCCATCAGTCTATAGTTTAACACCGGTTTAACGCACATAGTGCCGTGCATTTGCAATGTTAGGGCCGTATATCTGGCATCGCGTTATTATTCTGGACAGGTTTGATCAAAGAGTGTGATTACGCAACTGTCGGGTCAGTTAAGCGTCGGGTTATTTGTGGGAATTGTTTGGCATGACACCACACCAGCAGATTTAGTTGACAGATTATGTCGATTCTTAATCCGAGCATTATATAGTAAGCTTTGTGGCTAATAATAGCAGGAAATTATAGCAGGAAATAGAAATTAAATGCATGCACGTGTAAAATGCACCTCAGATAGGGGAGTGTTACGTCTAAACGTCTCTCTCTCTCTCTCTCTCTCCTCTCATCTGGTCTTAGTCGACAAATTAGACAGCTGCTTTTTGCACAAAATCTACACCGGTCCTGTGAACTGGGAAGTGTCATGTTGATTACAAAATACTGGACACCTGCTTCTTACATTTCCAGTGCAGGTTATGAAATTCAGAGTTTTAAACCATTGCTCAGCATCCTGACTCCACCTTTCATTTTATAAACGTTTAAAACGTAATACAAATGTGAAACATTTGATTTAAATGGCAAACTAATTGGGGAAAGAAAACAATAACACAAGATGTTTATCTGCATTCACCAAGGTTCCTTCCTGTAGACAATACCCCTAGAACTAGCTCTTTTTTCTGAGAAACAAAATAAAATAAAACTCGTATATATATTATATAATATTGTAGTATACTGTAATCTAAAATATCCATGGTTGAGTGAAGTAGCCAAAAGATTTGGTGTGAGTGTTTGGGGACATACTCCTCACCTGCCTGCGCTGCATTTATCAGGTAACAGACATGGGCACCACCATAGGAGATGCGATGGTGCTAGAGTCTATAGGGGCATAGTGTGCGGTCATCCTAACATGTTAAACTGACCTGTCAACTCCATCCTTAGTTCCTACAGTTATGTCTTCAGTATAGCGACAGGACATACATTATATTTAATATAGAGAAAGACTGTATTACCCAGGATTTCAGGTCAGTTGTAAGTTACAGAGCATCGTGCCTGGTTGTGGGGGGAATAGGACGCGACTTATCAGTGACGTATACTGTGCAGAAGGGTTGTATTCAGAGTAAATAGAATATCTTTTCATCAGTTGTGAGATGAATTAGATCACAGTTCAAAAACCACTGTATTAAATAGTGCTCGCCACTTAACCTCGGGCCACACAGCGTCACCATGTTGGAAGAGGGTCAGCATGTAAGGCTTTGCAGCCAAGAGGAGTACCCTACAGGAGTTTGAAAAGTAACCTATTACCAAAGGAGACAAGGAGACTGGGGTCAGGCTTGTCACTGTTAACCCTCACTGGAGAACATCATTTAACACTCATCAAGTGGCTGAACATGGGCGGTGGGTCCGCGGGACGAGCAACAAGATGAGGGGGAGTCTAGGCGTATTTTGAGATGATCGCAGAGGATCACTCTGGGGTGTCTGCCTGTTCTTAACCGTTTTGGAGAAAAGAGATGCCGGACACCGTTGCTAATCCACTGTGAGCTCTTGCACAAATCGCGCTGCTGCACTAGAATGATACGATCTCCCGCCCTCTCACATGGCGTGGAACTGCGCGAGTGGATGGGGACTCGCTAAAGTGTTGCACTTACATGAGAACATGATGTCATACACAGTGACAGAGGGGACTACTAGCTGCCTGTGTCAGATTAGAGATTCGGGTGTCGATGTAAAGTTTTGATGGGGTAGGAGGTGATTGTGGGTGTACGAGCCACTGGCCCAAGGCACGAAGACGGCAGGATAGGCCAAGAAAGGTTCCCCGATGCTGGTTTACCTGCGATGTAGGGAGGGGGGGATGTGTGTCGGGTTGAGCTCACCGGGTGGTACACCATCTAATCACAACAAAAAAAGCCCGCTGTACATAGAGTGCTCTGACCGCGTTATTATCATCTGAATGGTGGGACTGCAAATGAGGACCAGGCTGACACACTAGTCAAAGATTGTAATTCTCCTTCTTATGACCAGGACCCTTCAGACCTGCAGAGAACCATTGCATGGTAAGAAGCTACGCGAGTCACAGTGACGGGGAAACCCACCCCATAGTTACTAACAATCATTTCACCAAAACAACCGACCAAGCTTGAGGCAAAACTTGCGCACCACAGATTGCGCGACAGACAAATTCACCCAAGTGTCAAGTACATGTGCAGAAAAAGTCCCTGCTGCATATACCGACAATCAGATTCACAGAAACTGTCAGATAAAGAGAAATAGTGAAATTGAAAACTGTGTTAATCGCGGCATTACATTTACGTCGCTCATGCTGTATTAAAGAGTTATGTTATGGGTTGGTTTGGGCAGCATGAGCATTACAGGGGGTCCAATTCGACAGCACGATTTCTGTAAATGTAGATGTAGTAATGATTGCATACGACTAGAAAAGTCATCATGGTGTTTACAATTTGTCACCGTAGGTAGTAGCAATGCGTTCTGAACCCTGGTTTGATTTCAGGTTTGGGGAAGGAAAAGTCACTCACTGCTTGACATTCTGTCACGTACTTCAAATCTCTTTCATCCTAATACAAAGTTGCAGAAGTGATGGGTGTAATACACACTGCAGTGTATATATCTTCAGAATTCAGTGAGAGTTGATTGATCCATCACAAAGCGGCATACAGTAAATCGCAGCTGCCTGCGGAGCTCACTAGCCTTTCTTCAGTGTAGTGGAACTTCTCTTACTAGAATCTAGCGAACAAGATGAGACACCTATCTATGCATGAAGCTTCATAAACAGCGATATGCTGATTATTATTGCTGAAGATTATAAAAATGTAAAGGTCTGTCAAAGAAAAAATCTTATCAGTTTTATTCATATACTGGAGAGACTGCGTTGAATGTAACATACACTTGGTCGTAACGTATGATTCTAAAAACCCTCATGTCCTTTAAAGATCTATGGTCTCCCGCTCTATTTTATAAGTGATGTTTAAAGGGTTACGACTTTGGTTTTGAAGGTGTCCTTGTGAACATTGTAATATATACAATTTTGTATAAATGTAAAAATATTACACATATTTACGATAGTGTTAACATGCAAAAGAACTGTTATTACTATTAAAGAGCATGTTACCTATATTGATTGCTATGTATAAAGTCTATTATGTTGCTTAACCAGAACATTATTTTGTGTATTTGTGTAATGAAATGTGTTTATAAATCGGTGTCAGTTTAAAGAACACTTGTTTTCCACAAAAAGTACGTACAGTTGATTTGTTGTCCCCTCTATGCCCCGCCGTTTCTGAAACAGAAGCGGGGGTGCTGTTTAAATTGTACAAAGCCCTCGTTCTGGAACACGGGTTGTGCCTCTGATTGGCCACTATCCATGCGTTGGGTGATAATGGCGCGATACCTCAACGTGTGCAAAGAAGGATGTATACGACCCCTCACCATAAGCTGTGATTAGTGGCAACGAAGCGTGTCCAGGCCGGAGCGCCGCGGACTATAATATATTTGCAGGTCCAGTGGGTGACAAATGGGTCTGATTATAATGACCTTAGAACACCCTTACCTTCACTTTTAAACCAGTGCGTTGCACTCGAGCCGGTAACACCTAAACCATTTCCTGCATTTGTGGCACGGGAAATAAGGAATGACAAACACAAGCCTACTCTACCTGTCTCAAAAAACGCAGATTGAATCTAGGAGTGGCAAATCCCTAATATGAAACACTCCTTAATCTTGAGTGCAGACGGCAGCCGGCTTGTAGGTCTGACGCCCGCGGTCAGGGAAAACAGACCTGGCTACCAAATACATTGTGCTGACTAATTTGGGTTGAACTGTTTCTGGAACAGTGTGTACACACCACACTCTTAACCACTGATTTCTAGTCTGGTCCTTCTTATTGGAAGGCCAGACAAGTAGTTCGCTGTCACAACGAACCACGGAGCGACTTCACGGACTGGCGGGCTGCGCAACACAAAACGGTTACAGGCGAGATAAACGTTTGCCTTCTTTCTTGCTGTAGAGCATGTTGGGCGGCGTTATGTGCACATCTTCCAAAAACATATTGAGAACAGTAGAACACATGTGAGGGGCGTGATTAGAAGCGACCGGTGTTTAGGTAGGCTATGGGCTGACCTCTTACGCGTTTAATATACAAGAGATATCGCTTTGGGTGGTGGAGGACTTTAGTCTTTGTCACGCTTTTAAGAAGTTAGGGGATCTTATCTATTCACGGAAGGTAACAGCTTTACGACCTCACAAGAGAAAAATGAAACCGCGGGTTGAGAATAAGTCGCACGTCATAGACCCTTAATCCATGAGAACTGGTTTCATACTAGAGGGCTTAATCAAATATAGTCAAAACGGTTTTTTTTTTTTCCCTGTCTACACCTTAGTTATGGGCCCATATGATTAAACTATGCCAGAAGACACAGATGAGTTACAGAGCTCACGCTCGTTATGGGGTTTGTAAGAGTAGGTATCAAGTTGTGGTCATAATTATAAAAATCCTGGGTGCCTTGCTCTACAAGTCAGCGCAGGCTCTGAAAGCCCTGATGAACTGACTGATTGATTGATTGAATTAATTTTATAATAAAAAGGTGTGTTGATCTTTCATCTGGTACAAAAAGCCTTAAATTTTTAGCATTAATTATCAGCTAAATTAAGAATATCACTTGTAGCCGGCCAATTTGTAGGATAAAATAGTTAGGGAATTCCCACCAGTATCCTGTTTTAAGAAAGTGTAAACCACAGACTTGAGCGTGCATGAGTGGAATCACTATGGGGGCATAGTACTTTTAAGGGAGCCGGTGTCCTGGAAGCATGTTTCTAAATGCCATCTTGATTGGCTACTGCGTCGTGACGTCACATTGAACAGCGGTGGTGCCCGACTATTTACAGAGGATAGGATCGGGCGGTGGATTCTCTGGGTCGAGGTCGCCCCTTCCAGACAGCCGCCAAAATCATAGCGATAACTATTTGCTAATCCTATTAAATACATAAGTGTGACTGCTTGATGCACAGTGCTGATACAGGACAAAACCCAGTCTGTTCGTGCCTACCGCACACCGCCAACATTGAACGGCTGATTAATACCTAATTAGGTCAGAATCCTGGGTGATATTACGCAGACAGCTGAACGTTCTTATTCACAAGGGGGAGGGAAGGGGGGAAACGGGGGGACCGGTGTGATAAGATATTTTTCGGCTATTTTTTCGTCTTTTGGAAGCTGCATTCAAACTCCACGAAAATAGCTCAAATTATGGGGGCGGACGTGCCCCCTAGTTCTATGTGCATGAGGGCCTGAAACATGATAAGAGTGGCCTATAACACCGTCATACAGCTTTATTTCTAACTTCAGGAACGCCGTTTAGTGTCAATTTCTAACGTGTCGTTGTGTGTGAGAAAGCCACAAAAAGGGAGTTAACTGAGAATAAGTTAACACAGGGACAGCGTTGGCAGATGGCTGAAGCGAGACGCGTACCAATGATTTAACTGAAGATGTTGGCTGTACAAAGGCTAAAAAAGGGGGGGACCAGGGATAGACAGCGCCAAAGAGGTCAGACATCACTGGCGATTTTTGAGATTCATTAGATTTGGGACGATTAATCTCTGTTCCTAAATACAGAGCGATAAGATAAGGGAATAGCGTTTCTTCCTAGTGCCCCATTTTGTCCTTCCAAATTTTTTGACGTTGCCGGGGTTTGATGTGGGTGTCATAAGGCATTTGTATAGCGCCACGTTTTCGGTATAAATTGAGGTCAAACTATGGAATTGTTTTCTATCAGATAGAGTAACGGGTTCTCACCATTATGTCTGACGAACAAAATAATGTGTGACACAAACTATGAATATGCTGAAGCAGTCGACTAATGAATGGTTCAATTTGGAATTAATTATTAAAATGGTTGTGTAATATTATCTGTGTTTTAACTATAAAGTGATGTTAAGACATTCATGATTTTTAATATAAAAATGGAATATTATAAAAGGGGGTGTTTGAATGAATAGTTCAATGAGCTCACTCATAAATACTTACTGTGTGTTTATTTTACTGGATGAATCAGCGTTTTTGAACGACTGTCTTAATGATTCAATGACAAATACATTTTTAACAGTCACTTCTTGTCACCTTGCAATCAACACAAATGTTATTTGAATCGCCAAAAGTTGCCTTGCTCTATTTTGATCACTACCATAGACATTAATGTTTATATCTGAAAAATAAACTTTCATCCCAGTATTTCTGTAATAATATGAATGACTGTAAGACAGTAATAATTCTGGTTGAGGGGGTTGAAAAGACTGGTTGTGAAGATGTTTCGTTACTTATAGCATTTGTCTGCTCTGCTTTGTCAGGCGTGAACAGCACCAAACGCTATTTGAATTTCCTGGTATCATGACTTTGTTCAGGTAATTAACAGACGGCGAGGCGGAATCGTTGTCAGTTTAAAATGGGATCGGCGTGGGTGGGTGGAAGCCGAATCACGATCTCGATCTTTTAAAGATTAATCGTGCAGCTCTAGCGGGTGTTCGTACCTCGGAGACCTCTGAGGGTGGTCAGAGCTGCCAGGCAGCGACCTCAAGCCGCTGATGCCAGATTATCTCAGAATCGAGTCATGACTAAAGCACTGGTGGCAATGTCGCCAGTTGATTGACAAAGCTGTGCACGTCTCCTGCAATTACACTTGTCCCCAAAGCCGTCCTAAATCGGAATCAACTGAGGGTTTGACGATGTGTAGGTGGGTGTCTTTTTATTTGGATCAATGTGCATTGCTGTTGGTATCTCTGGAGTGAGTAAGTGGTCTGGACTCTGGCTTCGTTCAGCGCGTTCACAGTCTTGAATTCGCAAAGTTGTTAAACCGTACGCTACTCCCGCAAGTTAAGTGTTACGTTTCTATTAGAGGAAGGTGGAACGCCTCTAAAATAAGATGAGGCATACTGCTTCTCTCGCATCCCACTTAATTTCATCGGGGTGGTTTGTTTCAGAGTGTGGTGTGAAACATGGGCATAGGAAAATTATGTGTGGTGCTCTTCTGTATTGGTATATGTAGGGTTGTCAGATATAGTTGAAAAAGATGGCCAGTACAACTGTCTGCATCCCACTTCACCGTCTGTCGTCTCCCCAGTATTGTGTTACAAGTAGAAAGGCACTATGCGAATATTGCTGGTATTTGCCATATATAGGGGTCAACAGGCTAATCTCTGGGCCTAAAAAAGATCAGGAAGATGGGCAATACCACTTCCTCATCACCTAGATGGCCATCGGTCAAGACCACGGGAACCAAATGAGTCCTCTGCACAATCTGACTTTGCTGCAGCCCTAGAATTAAACTGCTGGTTTTGTCTAGCCAGAGGAGAATGGCACATTATTTCAACACACTATTTCCCTGTTTGATACTGCAAAGCTGCTTTGACACAATCTGCGCTGTAAAAAAGCGTTATATAAATAATGTTGACTTTACTTGACTTCTTGTAAGAGCCGTTTCCTTATGAGGACCCCAAAACTCGACTAACACATTATTTGATTCTATCATTATTTGTAAAAGATAATCTAATCTCTGTGCTGACTGATACAAAAGAAAACAGCAGAATAATAATTTTAAAAAAAAAGGTGGAGCATGCATGAGAGCGATTTCAGTATGGGACTCTGTGTAGTATTCAACAACACTCCCTCAGCTGATTATAGTGCATGTTCGGACAGGAATGAGCATGTTTTAAGTTTATATTGGCATATGTTATCTACTGCATTGCTTCAATATTTGTGCCTTCTCTAATAAAATACAATTATGCAAAATAACAGCACTGGTATAGTGAAATACAACAGCGACTATGTGTTAGATTGTACAGATAAACAGAAGACAAAGACAAAATAATTAATAATTCAAATAAGAATTTACAGAAAAGCATAAAATAAACTGTGCCTTTTTCAGCCAGCTTACATGTTTTAAACGGATATGTGTCATTTACTTTATCTAAATGACACATATCCGTTCTTACGTATTGTGTCCCTAGTTTGTTGTCATGGCACAGAGTATTTTTAAAATACAGCCAAGTGCTCCAAACTCTTTTGTCTTGGTCTGCACTCCATTTCAATATTAATTCCTGTAGGCACACCAGCAGTACACATTCTGAATGTCTCCCTTATCAGACATATAAGGTTTTGGAATATACATGGAGTACAGGTTTACAACAAAGCCGTTGTGATTAGTCAGGTGTGTTAGATTAGGAACAGTTTGATAATGTATACTGTGTGCCTCAAGAAAAACGGTTTGGAAACACTGCTATCCTGAGTGTCTTGTAGGTATGTGTTTCACTGATTATGTTTGACAGCCTCCCTTCCTCTGTGATTTCCCCTCCCCTTTTCCAACAGCTTTACACACCCATTTTTGTGTCTTTTTTCAAATCTGAGGTGTGAAACATCAGTGTTAAAATGGGATGTTCAACAAACTTGCATGCCCTAACAAGTTTGACAGCACTTACTGATTTCTATTTATATCGACTGTGATATATCTGTGATATTTCCAATGTATCTTCGTGTACCTGTCATAGTTTGCTTAAAGAGCTGAATAATGCATTTAGCCCTATGTTGGAACGTTTTCCACCTGTGAATGCTCTGTTCTTAACAAACAGAGGCTCCATGCTGCTCTCACTGTTCTCATGTATTACCTTTTATGCAAACGCAGCAGGAATAGGATAAATAAATGTGCTGATGACACCACTGTGATCTGATAACCATCTACAATGAACTGAAGTGAGGGTAAGCCCTCTCTGCATGGGCCAGCGCTCCAGCATTCCAAAGCAGAATCCTGTAGTATCATGGACAACAGCAAAAACAAGGACATGCGGTGTGTCAACAGAGCATGAAAATTAGATAAAATTGAAAGAAAAAGCCAAAAGAAACACACTGACCCAATAATAAAAAAATCTAAAGGAGTTTGGTGAGTAACATTCAGACCAAAAGTCTGATGCGTCCCTATTTATCTCCTTTACAGATCATGAGTAGAAGTGGCTGTCTGACTTTCTGCTGCCTGACTGCCCGCTGCTGTGAAACTATAAACACTTTGACTGCCTGCCAGGTGTCCAAATGCCAGAAACACTAAAGAGATTATAGTGAAGTGCACAAAACATGCACTTGTTCTTGAACATTATTTGGCCAGTTAATGTTCGAAGAAATAGTGAACGGTAATACCAGCAAATTTCTAGGAATGCAGATAATTAACTAACTTGGACCCAAAACAACTTCAACTCAATTTGTCCCAGACAAACACTGAGCCTTGGCCCACTCAGTCCTAAGTATATAGAGTTGAGCAAGGAAAGGTGTTTGTTTAGGGATGGACAAAGCAACAAATATGTATGAAAGGTCTCAGTACAGGGGCTGTAAAAAAAGCAGTAATCTAAAAATGTGTAACTCTGAAGCCAGTTTACAGAGGAAGAAAAGTCGTTGATGGCTGTACAGGTTGACCATTAGTAAGAGCATAATGTCATAGAGTCACTTAATGTCAGTTCTATCATGACAACTCTCGGAGGGATTGGCATGGTAATGTACATGCAATGTTAATGTGTTTGGTCTTGGTGCAGCAGCAGCAGAGCAAGTGCCAAGCCTTGCTACTGGCAATACATCTACAACATGCTGCTGTGAGCATGTAAGAAATACTGCTGCTGCACATATAACATGAATAACCCCCATAGCATACATGATCACCCCGTAGCAGATCTATACAGGTGGAGCTGGGGAAGGTGGAGGCTTTCTGAAGCACGTTGCAAACTGCTACACCAAACACTTAGCCAAGTATTTGAATGTTGAGCAGTGAGCTCATTGGCTACCGATACAGAAGAGAACCAATCAGCTGTGACGTGATGTCATTGTCATATTGAGTTCTATCGGACTGCGCCATCTAGAGTTTCATGCCAGAACTTTGTATTTCACATGTCCTTAGTTTTAGAGACATTCAGCTTTAAATGTCTTGTATGCATTACTGACTGGAAAAGGTACCGTTAGGAACTAGTTCTCGTGAAATAGCAGCAGGGTCGTCTAAAAGAACCAATTTCCCACTGCGGGCCTTTTCCTGGTTGCTTAACACGCACAGGAAACTCTGAGCGGGCAGACAGTCACATCTTTATTCACGGCATTTACAAACGTCAACAACTGGTGAATGGAGAATGAAGAATGCCATGTTTGTAGCTGTTTTTGTTGTGTGTCGAGGGTTTTGTGATACGGAGATGAAGTGTAAATGCGAAATTTTCTCGATTAAAATGCCATGAAAATCTGACTAAATCTCCTATGACAACTTGCAGTGTTATTATCTGTTTTCCATATTCGTGGAGAAAATATTTTTACATGGCTTTTTAAAAATGCCAGGTAGCCATTCTTTCGTATGCATTTGGCCAATCAGCCTATACTTACGTCACTGGTAGTTCCTATGAAACTGTTTTAGACCCTACTTTGAAGTAGGAGCTAATTTAGTTCCCCCAAACGGAGTCCTAGAACTATACAAGTTCTTAGTTCCTGTGGTACAAACACACCAAAAAGCGGATACTTCCACCAATAGTTCTTGGAACTATGAAAAGGTTCCTCCAGTCAAAAGTCCCTGTTGATGGTGGGGTAACCATTTTTGGAACAGTGTGCTGTTTATGTAATTTGACAACTTTTTTTGACTATTTAAATTAAATGAAACCTTTTTACATATTTAAGTAAACATGAGGCCTAGTTGCTCTGAGTAATGAATGTGCACACGGCTACTAGTATTATCAGGGCTAGGACTTTTCTAAGCTTTACATTGCCTAATACTGTTTACACCGAAAGGCATCCACAACTTTAGCGCTATTTGCTAAGGCTGGCCACACACTAGACGATTTTAAGACCGATTTTAAGCCCGATTTGCATCCCCAAACAATCAGGGGTGTGGCCCGATTCACGGCTTGTCGCAAACAATTTTTTTGTCCAAAAAATCCTCTGTTGTGTGGTGTCATTACGATTATTTATCTGCTCCCGATCGAGACGGAGTGTCGCCGAACTCAAATGTAAATATCAAACATGATCGGGCTGCCTCTGACGTGATACCCACGATAGCCAAATGAGAGCGAGCAAGCGTAAACTACCGGATGTTGCGTGCTTCTATAGCTGAAACTTGGCAGCCACAAACATGTCATGAAAGCAGGAGAAAGATCACCCATATTCTTTTTCTACTTTGTTTTCTCTGTAAAGAAGAACGTGCTCCAGGAGAGCCAGCTGACAACATTGATTGTCCTCTATTTGTTTTTCTTCTCTAGTCACGTTTGATCTCGAAAGTCTCTGTGAGATCTCGTGTCACTGTGAAATCGTTCCTACAGTCATCAAGTGTGTGGTCTTGCGGTCTGGTCAAATCATCTAGTGTGTGCGTTCAGAGGATTATAAGGCTAAAAATCGTTTGAAACTGTCTTCATGTCTGTAGTCTCCCATGGTTTTCAGATCGGTTAAGATTTGAAAATCGTCTAGTGTGCAGCCAGCTTAAGTCTTATTTGATCTAGCCAGTCAGACTAGTGCAGTGTTGCGCACTATGGCACTTCGGTAGGCCTATCAAGCTGATGGGGGAGCTGGTTTGACCACCGAGGCGGTCAAAGAGATTTGCTGTGTGATGGATCTGGCACTTCAGGCTCTAAGAGCATGGTGTACGCTATTGGTAGCTCCATGGCATGTATGGTTGGGATGGAGAGACATTTGTGGCTAAACCTAACAGATTCAGGGTTAAGGAGAAGGCTTTCCTGCTGGATGCATCCATTTCTTAGTTTGGGATTTAGTCGACCTGCTTAATGCTGCTGGTGAGAAGTTCTAATAAGTAAAACAGCAGTCAGCTACTTTCAAGCAGCTTATTAGCCACTGCACTCAAGAATATGCGGTTTCATCAAGCCGTTCTCGCTCCAGCTATTTCTGATGTCCTTATAGGACCAAGGTAGAGATTATGTGGTTCTTTCACCACAGCACTGATTCCATCATTCTTAGCGAGAGTTAGGGCTTCACGATAAATCGCATGCGATATTTAACGCGCATCTTGTCAGAAAGTCGGTTCTGTAATCAGTGGTAAATCTCCATCACCTGCGGGCTTTCACATTGAGCAGCATTAACTACACAGAGCCGTTGTTCACAGACGAGCTGCGCAAAAAATCTTGCGAATATGAACGTGGTTTTGCGCAGCTCGTCAGTGAACAAGTCGGAATTCGTCTTCAGTTATTGGCAACGCAATGGCCATCCCTAGTTTTGTTCTCAGACCTGGTATCTCTACTGGAGGAACCTCTGGAGATACCAGTCAGAGCCGATCTATTATCTCAGGTTTAGGGCACAATATGACATCCTTGACCAAGCATCTGGAATCTCTGGGGGTATGGCAGTGAACGTGGCTCTTTAGTCTTTCACCTGTGGTAGAAGAGACCATTTTAAATTTGATGGATTACTCTACTAGGAGGTTATATGCTCCCAAGTGGTAACTATTTGTGTACTGGTGCAGGGAACGCAGTTTGGACCAAGTTCACTGCCCAGTCATTTTAGCTCTTAAGTTCTTACAAGAGCCTTTTTCTTCAATCACGGCCTGTTCACACTTTAGTTGTATGTGGCCTTAACATCTCTCAGATTTATTGAAGATTAGCAGGCCTTGTTGGTGAGCACCTCCTGCATGAATTTAGCTTTTTGCTTCCACTATGTGCTTCCACTATTCAAGTAGTGATATTATAGTCTAGGGCTGCAACAACTAATCGATAAAATCGATAATAATGGATAATGAAAATCATTGACAACAAATGTCATTATTGATTAGTCGTGTCTACCCATCGTGCAGGGAAAACTTCCGCCAGTCATGTCAAATTATACCACTGAATAACGCATTTCTATGGACAAAATGAATCTAAATGAATCTAATAGTGGAATAAACAGAGTGAGCTGCTTCGGGAAAGGTGTGTGATTCAAGCTGCTCAAAACATGGGAATTCTCGATTTTAAACTTCAAGCTAATGCATTAGCATAACATGGCTCATCCTGTCAGAGGCTTTGACAGATGCATGTGTTTTACTGTGTGATATGATTCCTCAGCGCAAAACGTTTATTTTACAGTTATATCCTCCTTATCTGTAAATGTTACATATTCATGCAAGTGTTTCTGTTTTGCATGAAGGCTCATCCTGACAGTCTGCCTTAAACTTCAGAATTGACTGATGGAGCGGCGGTACTTCAAACAGACTGAATGCAGTAGAGAGGGAGAAAATTAATATGCAGCAAAAAATATCTGTTATTGGATGTTAAATTTGGGTTTAAAAGTCGATGTGTATTTCAAGCATTTTATGATAGTAATTGTTAAAGGAACACTCCACTATTTTTGAAAATAGGCTAATTTTCCAACTCCCCTAGAGTTAAACAGTTGAGTTTTACCGGTTTCGAATCCATTCAGCCGATCTCCGGGTCTGGCGGTAGCACTTTTATCTGTAGCTTAGCATAGATCATTGAATCCGATTAGACCGTTAGCATCTCGCTCAAAAATGACCAAAGAGTGCAGCAGGCGCAATGATATTATGCAGCGCCTGAAAATAGTCCCCATCTAGGTAACTTCCAATAAGCCTATTTTCAGGTGCTGCTTGCTGCCCTGTGTAATATCATCGCGCCTGCTGCACCCATGGTACGGCAGCAAAGTTCCTTGATTATTACGCCCGAATGAGAGTATAGTTCCTAGCCATATCGGCTTAGAAAATCACAACTTTTCATTTTTCGTCGGTCCACGATATAACTACAGAAGAGTCAAGTTTTAAAAGGGAAAAATATCGAAACTCTTTGGTCATTTTTGAGCGAGATGTTAATGGTCTAATCAGATTCAATGATCTTTGCTAAGCTGCAGCTAAAAGTGCTACGACAGACCCGGAGATCAGCTGAATGGATTACAAAACAGTAAAACTCAACTGTTTAACCCTAGGGGAGTTGGAAAATGAGCCTATTTAAAAAAAAATAGTGGAGTGTTAGGGATAACAGCATGTAACTGAATATAAATTTAAGACGTTCCTTAAATTTACAAAATAAAGAAATGACAGTAACAGGTTAATGTTTTCAGAGTGAATGTGTGCGTTCATGCAGAACATTCCTCTCATCTGTTAATACGGAGTTTGTGTTTTTCTTTATTATCTTAATTTTTAGTGTAGGGATTTAAACTGTCCTTTGTCCATTTGTCTGTTTAAACTGTGCTTTATAACTCTTTTTGCACATAATGTATAGCATAGATATAGATATGTTCACCAAACAGTATGTTTATAGCATTCCGTTGGCACATCTGTTTGAAGGAGAGCATTGGGCAGCATGTGGAGTATTGTATTTTGTCAAAAAAATAAGGCTTTTTATCCGATTAATCGAAAAAATAAAATAATTAATCGGGCCACACTAATTGATTATCAAAAAATCATTAGTTGCAGCCCTGTTACAGTCTTTTTCCCATCAGCTCTTTGGTACATTGGAGAAAGAAAGATTGCACAGCATTGTGATAGCACTGAAAATTTGCCCACTTACCACGTAAGGTGGTATAAATCAGATCAGTGTTCTTTGTTTTGGTGGTCAAGCACACTCTACCAGGAGTGTCCCAGATAGCAACATTCCTGAGGCCCAGATCAGGCCCACACATGACTCTTTCATCTGGCCCACATACTGCGTGAAATGATGGCACTTGGGCGGTCTGCTCCTGTTTGCCAACTTTGGGCCACAGGCAAGCCATAGAAAGGCCCAATGTCAGCCATGAATAAACCAAATAAAGCAGAACTGGCCCAAATCTGGGTCACATAGATTTTAATTCTGGCCCAGATCCAACACCTTGATCCGGCCCACATACTGTGAAGAATGATGGCACTTGTTAAGTTAATGAGATAATTAAGTGACTAATTAAATTATGATTTTGCATAAGTGATGAACACCTGCTGTTAACAAGCAGCATCATTGAAGAAAAGAGAAACACAAGAACTACAACTGACTTCAGCCACAGCCTTGAATGAAATTAACTGAAAAAAACTCTCAAGATCTGATTAAACACTCCACAAACAGCATCACCAGCTTCACTCATTACTAACCAGAATGACTTTATTTTTATGTCTACAGAATCTCTTATTGAGAATTAACAGAGGTTTAGATGTTGATGTTTAATTGGTCAAGAACACACACCAGCATGCATTGCAGCATGAAGCATTTTGTTGATTGTCACCGTTGTTGAGATTCATATGCTGGTGCTTGATGTCTGTGTGTGTGTAAATAGGACAGGAGTTCATTTTTGTAATGCATTAAGTAGATTAGAAATGTATACACAATAACTGTTAAAGCAACACTTTGCTTGCATGCTGTAGTTTCACAGGGTTAGTAAAGCAATGCCTAAACATACTGTATAAAAAAAATAAAAGTTATTTTCAATGTTTTCAGGCCAGCTCCTGATGGCTCATCACATAAAACAGCTAATAGCTTCACAACACCACATGCATTGCTGCAGAGAGAGATCTAACACCGCAATTCAAGGGTCAAGAGCCCAACTAAAGCAAACACTAATATCCATGATGGGGGCATCGTTTTAACCAATAAAGCATCAAAATCTAATCCTCTGTAATTCTCAATAACAGCATCAATCATCATTTAATTAGTCACTTAATTATCTCATTAACTTTAACTCTTTGAGGATTTGGGATTTAACTTTAGACTTGAACTGTGCTAATTAGCAAATGCAGGTGATTGGAACAAAATACTGAGGAGGACTTTTACTTTCTGAACCTGGACTTTGCACCTCTGGCACTTGGGCAGTCTGCTCCTGTTTGCTAAATTTGGGCCACAAGCAAGCCATAGGAAGGCTGCATGTCAGCCATGAAAATAAATAAATAAATAAAATAAACCATAACTGGCCCAATCTGGGCAACATTGATTTTAATTCTGGCCCAGATCCAGCCCAGATCCAACAACTTGCTCCAGCCCGCATACTGTTTAGGATGATGGCATTTGGGTGGACCACTCCTGTTTGCCAGATTTGGGCCTCATGTAAGCCTTAGCATTGCCACATGTCAGCCAAGCAAATAAACCAAAACTGGCCACAGTTGATTTTTATTCTGAAGCCTGGGACACACTAGCCGATTTCAAAATCTTAACCGATTTTAAAAAACCATGTGAGACTACAGACATGAAGACAGTTTCAAACGATTTTTAGCCTTATAATCCTCTGAACGCACACACTAGATGATTCGACCAGACCTCAAGACCACACACTTGATGACTGTAGGAACAATTTCACAGTGACACGAGATCTCACGGAGACGCTTGAGATTAAACGTGACTAGAGAAGAAAAACAAATAGAGGACAATCAACGTTGTCAGCTGGCTCTCCTGGCACGTGTTCTGTTTCACAGTGAAAAACAAAGTATAAAAAAAGAATATGGGTGATGTTCTCTGCTTTCATGACATGTTTGTGGCTGCCAAGTTTCAGCTATAGAAGCACGCAACATCCGGTAGTTTACGCTTGCTCGCTCTCATTGGCTATATGGCGGGTATCACGTCAGAGGCAGCCCGACCAAGAGTCGTAAATAGCAAACATGTTTGATATTTACATTTGAATTCGGCGACGCTCCGTCTCGATCTGGAGCAGTTAAATAATCATAATGACACCACACAACAGAGGATTTTTTGGACAAAAAAAATCGGGCCACACCCCCCTATCATTCAGGGGTGCAAATCGGACTTAAAATCCTCTAGTGTGTAGCCAGCTTAATCCTGGTCTTCCCCACATTCCTCATGTGGCCCACATTCTGCATGGAATAGTGGCATTTTGGCAGTGGTCCACAAGCAGGCCACTGCACAGCCACATTTTAGCTAATAATGAACCAAATAAACCATAAATATACATTATCTGGGCCACACTACGCCTTAAGTGAGTTGTGCATCAACAATAATCAACATATTGTAAAGAGAAATTTTAAAATGTCCTCCCTAAATGTTCAAAAAAGTTCCAGAAATGTGTCCTACTTGGTAAAATCATACCAGCCCAAGTTTTGCACAAGCAGCTATTCAAATGTCACAGATAAATATTCAAAGACACATTCCAAGACTTTAAAAACAATTCTTCACAAATTTTAACCTAAATGCTTCTCACTCAGACGAAAGGTTATATACCATAACTCTTTAATCCAACAAGGGTAAATCCAAGCACAATGTAGCACAGCAACATTTAAGACATGTAGACATAAGACCAGACAAACTCAAAGTGAACATACAGGAACTAAACAAGGATAATTAACTAGGCACACCTGAACAGAATAATACAATCAACACAACAAGGGAAATGGTGCAAAAGAAAAACAAAGTCCAAATTAACAGAAACCGTGACAGTTAGAGTGATCATTATAGTGCACTTCTGTTTTTATGCTGCACAGTACACATAAAAAACTGCCATCAAAAGCATGTATCAAAAAATTAATTGCTGGGTATGATGCCTTCTTAAGATTCATATCCAGATCACCCTGCATCAGGTAACTGTGTTGCATCCTACTAAAAGTAGCCACATTAACGACCCCTTGACCTCTTTAGAGTGAAAGTTTACTAGAGTAAGAGGAGAGCATCCATTTCAATTAGCCAATGTCAAGTGCTACATCCAAACCAGAAGTGGCCTTCATCTGTTTTATAATATATGGGGCATATTTGCCATGTCAAATGTGGGACAAGTTAGCCAATTATTACTGATTAGCCAGTGCTGACTGTGCCATATATTTGCCAAAACTGGCCCAGATACATTTTAGGATAACTGGGCCACATCTGTGGCATCATATGCAGGCCACTTTAAGCTCACAGTCACATTAGCCAGTGCTTACTGTGCCACATCTTTGCCAAAACTGGCCCATATATGTTTTAGGATAACTGGGCCACATTTGCTGAAACATATGTTGGCCACATTTGGTTTACACCCTGATTAGCCTTTGTCGATAATGCCACATTTTAGCCAAAGGTGGCCGACATTTGGTTGGCACTATTTGGGCCATAATCACTGTTTACCACATGGGCCACTTTAGGGTCACATTCAGATTACACATGGCTGTGAACACCGCATCTTTGCCTACAAAGGCCCACATGTGATTTGATACATTTGAGCCATTTTTGCTGTTTTACATATGGGCCACTTCAGGCTTGCATCCATATTGTCCGGGCCATAAGAAGGCTAGCAGTGCCGTATCATTGCCTTAAGTGGCCCACATCTGCATGCTATCTGGGGTGGCATTATCTCAGCCCAGGATGGGCTTTCTTCTTTGAACTTTGAGAAACAATGGCGTGGGTGCTATCTTATGAGTCACAGCACAGCTCATCGCAATCTAGTGGGACGATCTCCCTCACAAACCCAGTCCAATTTAAAAAATAAAATAAAACCATTCGAAGAGCTTGTTCAGCCTATTGGGTTCTCCATTAATTTAAGTAATAATAATGCTGGTTAATGCTAACTTTTTACCTTTGCTGGATTCGTGAGGGATCTTGCATTCAGTAACGTTTGCCTCAGAAAAGTAGAAGTAAAGACAGTGATGAGTAATACAATAAAGAGGCTTTGGGGCTTGTGATGGAAAGTGAAACAGTGTATTGGAGCTTGCAAACTAACAACAAACACATGTAAGGGAAACAGGTAAATTTAGCTCAAAGGGAATCATTTAAGATTTTAAAGGGAACTCCACCAATAATATGTAAGGGAATTAGGACAGAATCACTGTTTTACCGCTGATCACTGAGACGGCCAGCGATTAATTGAACGAGCCGCACAACATCAACTCTGCAATAGATATTAAAATCCAAAATATAGTGAAAACACTATAAATTAGCACAGTAACAAGATCGGCAGTTTAAGAAATTAACTTGTGAGCACAAAACACAAGATACTTCTCTTTTCAATATAAATAAGGCTATAAGACATATAAACTAATCTAACACAAAAACACACGCAAGTGAGGAAATAATTAGCTTAAGAAAATGAAAATGTGAAATCCCAAGTTTACAGCAATATGTGCAATTGCATAGATCTGAACAACCATCAATCACTTAATTAACCCTAGCATTGAGTTCCTCAATAAGGTTAAAATTTATATTAAATGCACCAGTTCAGCTAGGATCTGGAGGTACTTGCTTTCCTGTGTCCGGGGTTCCCTTCCTTGTCTGGTTACCGAAAGGGTTTTCCCGCTTTTCTGATTGGCTGGAGATTCAGTCTTGGGAAGCCAGTGATTGGGCGATGGCTGGCGACGCGGAGCTGTGGTCTGCAGTTGAAGTTTAGACGGCACTCTTTCGGAGATGCGGCGTTAGGCAAACTTAACTCAAACACGAAACTCTCAACGGAAAATAAAATAAACTAAAGAAATAGAAATAGATGTAAAGTTTGACGAGGCCAGGAGTAACTAGACTTCTCCTTCATGATTTGGAGGAGTGGCGTGGAAGCCAGAGCCCGTCAAAAGCTAAAGAAGCCATGAAAAAAGCATAGATCAAAGCATGACTAAAAAGAGGAGAGGTAAAAACAAAGATGCGGCAAAGAAGGGGGTTTTGAAGAAGGGCCAAGAGCGGATTTGATGGTGTCCGAGTCATTTTAAACCAGGCGGTTTAACACACCCCAAAAGGGTCTGACCAATTTGTAGCTCGGGGTGTTGCAATGTTTCTCCTTCCCATTCATAAATCAACTGTTATCTCATCATTCACATGGTTTTGGTTTTCCCGCTCTTGCAGAATATAATTTTGGACATGATTTCTTATAACAAGAATATGATACATTTGACCAAGAATTGATTGGAAGAAACGTTTCAAGCATGAAGATTCAAACACACACATACTAAACATGAATAGCAATGCTTAAACTATTCAATAGTTATTCAAAATACATTCACAATAAAGGATTAAGACCTGATAAGTCACATGTGTGTTACATACATGATATGGAGTTATGCAAAGAAATGATTAGTTGCTCAGGTCCTTTAAGTGTCATTTAGGTGCATGAAAGGCAGTTTCCGTGCCATTCTGTGAATGTATGAAGACCAGAGATTAAGAGTTCTCTCATAAGGAATTTCAGTCTGTTCTCTGTGTGGTGGGGGAAGGTGGGGGAAGTCAATCCGAAGAGCTTGTGATTACTATCACTTTTTTCCATGTGATGGTCACGCTGTGCATCTCTTTTGACCATTATTCTTGATAACTTGCTCTAAAATTGACAATCTCCTTCCTGAGGTGTTATGATCAGTGTGTTCCTTTTGTGTAAATGTTGAAAGCTGTTCTGTGAAAGAATTGGTCAGGCTTGCTTCAGACTGGCTAGTGCTACGATCTGATTTATGAACATCCTGTTGTCTTGGGCCTCTGTGGAATGTTTTGACTCCTCGTGCCTCAACCATGTTTTGACCAAATCTTAGATTGTCTGATTCGGTCTGATATCCTACACACAGAACAAGTTCAGATTTTATTGCAGACATTATGCTACTTTTTAACCTTCCTTTTAATTTAATAAAAAACACATTAAAACTGTCATGCTGTTTGTGCTAACTATCTGTGGACAACCATGCTATTCAAAACTGTAGGTTTTATTCTGACAGAAAAATAAAATTAAGAAGAACAATACCAACTTAATTTGCTCTGTGCAGGTATCGTCTTGCCCCAGCTTATCATTTTCCTGCCCAGTTTGAGGATGTGTACCGTGTGGTGAAGTTCATCTTTCGTGTTGATGTTCTGAAGGGCTACCATATCAATCCAGAACGAATTGCTGTGTCAGGAGACAGTGCAGGAGGCAACCTTGCAGCTGCAGTGGCTCAGCAGGTAAGATGTGGAAAATTATACATGAATGACTACAGTACGATTTACAATTGGACTCCAAAATAATCAATGCATTTTATCTATAAATGTTGTGCTTTATACCTTTAGTTACCTACTGTACATAATATGTTTTCATCACATTTTTGTTTCCATCTACACAATCATCACAGTATAACACCAAGTCATTTACACTTCAGGGATATCAATCTGTTCAGTTAGGAAGCATAAGCGATTGTGAATCAGTTTCTCCTGCTTTGGTGCAAATGAAAGTGACAACAGGTACACTGGAGAGACAACAGCAAGACAATCCCCACAATGGCAATGGTTTTGCAGACATTCGCTCTCTCCTAACACTTCCCGACTGATTTGTCTCTAGTTTTGTGTTTTGTTAGGGTCCTTCTCACTACTTGTAGCATGAGGCTATACATACAGTCCAATCAGGTTGCACAGGTAGTCCAGCTCCTCCACAATGGCACTTCAGGTTTGGTGTGTCTCCTATATATCGGGAGATGGACTGTTACACGAGGAGAGCTAAACAGGGCCATAGAAGGGCAACAACCCAGCAGAGGAAAACTTTCAGAGCCCTCTAAAATGCCCCCAGCAGGTCAGGCATGAGAGCACCGTGCAACTTGATTGGCATTTGCCAGAGAACACCAGAATTGTCAGGTCCACCATTTGCACCCCATTCTCTTCATGGATGAGAGTAGGTTCACACGGAGCGTGTGACAGACGTGAAAGAGTTTGGAGATGCCATGGAGAACGTTCTGCTGCCTGCAACATCATCCAGCATGAACGTTTTGGCGGTGGGTCATTGACAGTGTTGGGCAAGTTACTCTGAAAATGTAATCAAATTACTGATTACTCCTTTTAAAAGTAATCACGTTACTATTCTGATTAATTTATTTCAAAAGTAATTAGTAATTAGTTTAGTTACTAATTTCTCCATGAAATTTATGAAATCCCAGCATACACGCTGCCGATAAATATTTGTTATTAAAGCATCAACATTCACAGAACACTTATTTTTAACTAAAGCAAGCGGCTGCTGCGCGCATGGTTTGGCATGGCAGAATGCCACCAAAGAGCACGGTAGATCATTCTAAAAGATAGTTTAGATCTCAGTTCATCGCAATCTCACAAATCTCTGTTATAACACAATAAATATATGCATAATGAATCTTTCATAATGTCTACAATTCGTGTGTTATAATGAGAGGATTCATAAGCACGCAAATTTCAGCACTGCTTTGCTCAACACAGCAAACTTGTTATAGCCTAAACAGAAACTCTGCATACACTTGCACCTGTTAATCGTTTGTATTTTATATTAGTTCATGTTGCTTTATGCAATAGATGAATAACAATTTATTTGTTTAGATATTTTATGTTTAGATATTTCTATTTTGCGGGAGGCCCGCAAATAATTTTTATTCTCCCGCATCCCGCACACACACAAGTCTCTGCACTCGCCTATCAAGTCTTGTCCCGTGCCGCACTCTGTTGCGTTGGGTCTCGCGGGAGCAGGTCTCTAATCCACTGGCACTTGACTCGACAGTGCGTGTGCTACATCCTTTTTACAATCTAGATTATAAATCACTGCATTCTGTCAGCAATGTAACGCGGCAGTAACGTATAGAGACCTCGGCTTGTAACTATACTCTAATTACTATTTTGAAAATTATAACGCGTTAAATGAATCCGTTACTAAAATAGTAATCAAATTACAGTAACACGTTACAAAGTAATGCGTTACTGCCCAACACTGGTCATTGATGGATGGGGAGGAATATCTTGGAGGGATTCGACATGGGCAGTGGGCCCTGGGTTCCTCCTGGTGCAGGACAATGCCCGGCCTGATGTGGCCAGAGTATGTAGGCACTTTCTGGATGATGTAGGTATTGATGCTGTTGACTGGCCCTCATGTTCCCCATACCTCAATTCAATTGAGAACCAGCTTACGAAGCTGCCAAGTAGCACCACAGACTGTGCAGGAGCTCACTGATGTCCTGATCCAGGTCTGGCAGGAGATCTCATCAGGAGCATGCCTAGACATTGTCAGGAGTGCATACAGGCACATGGAGGCCATGTACACTACTGATTACATTATGAGTTGCTTTGATGAAATTCAAATCAGCCTGTAATTTCAATTTTTTTTTACTTTGATTTTCAGTGTGATTTAATCTAGCCCTCAATGGGCTGATGATTTTGGTTTCTAATGACCATTGTCACGTAATTTAGTTCTCATCGAATTATTAGACAATGTATACAAGTAAAGAGTTTTAACTATGTTTTGTTAATCAAGACCCAATTTGTGATTTAAGTGTTCCCTTGTTTTGTTTTTAGGGTTAGGTTACAGTCATATATAATAATAATTGTTATAAATCTATAATAATACCAGGTAACTGGTAACAATAATTACACACCAATTTCACATTTTAAACTTTCTTCAGCAGTGATGAAATTCTAAGTGGTCAAAAAATGGGCCCTAAAAGTGTTTGAAGTTTGCTTTATTTTAATAAATAATATGTTTATATGTAACCAGGACGCACAAAAAACAGTAATAAGGTCAATTTTTTTTAATAAATAGCTTTCCATTGGTGTAAGGTTTGTTAGAATAGGACAATATTTGCTGAGATACAACTATTTGAAAATCTAAAATCTGAGTGCAAAAAAATCTAAATATTAAGAAAATCATCTTTAAAGTTGTCCAAATGATGTTCTTAGCAATGCATATACTAATCAAAAATTAAGTTTTAATAAATTTACAGTAAGACATTTACAAAATATCTTCACGGAACATGATCTTTATTTAATACTAATGCTTTTTGGCATAAAAGAGAAATGTATAATTTTGACCCATACAATGTATGTTTGGCTATTGCTACTAATAACCTGTGCTACTTATGACTGCTTTTGTGGTCCAGAGTCACATATTATTATATGTATAATTGAATTTTTTTTACGTATACTCAGTTGCAGAAGGACCCAGAACAGCATATCCAGCTAAAGGCCCAAGCTCTAATCTACCCTGTTCTGCAAGCCTTGGATCTGAACACTCCCTCCTACCAGCAGAACCAACACATGCCTATACTGCCTCGCACACTGATGGTGAGGTTTTGGAGCGAGTACTTCACCAGCGACAAGTCGTTTTTGAGAGCCATGATGGCAAACAGACACAATAACCATGAATCAGCTGCTTTGCTTAAGTTTGTCAATTGGAGTTCATATTTACCCGATTCATATCGCCAAACGTACAACTACAGCGCTCCACCCGTGGTCACCGGAAAAAGTTCAGTGCACTCTATTGGTCCTCATCACTTGCTTGCAGATCCACGAGCCTCGCCATTGCTGGTGCCTGACACAGCCTTGCGTTTACTGCCTAAGGCGTATGTGTTGACCTGCGAATATGATGTACTGCGGGATGACGGCTTGATGTATGTCACACGTTTGCGTAATGCTGGAGTTGATGTCACACATGAACATTACCCCGGTGGATTTCATGGCGCACTAATGTTCACTACGTGGCCCACAGACTTTGATATTGGACACAGAATGATGGACAACTTTGTATCATGGCTTAAGCAAAATCTATAAAAATTAATGTAGAGTGCAGCAGTGCTTTATGCATCAGTTTTGGCTGACTGGTTCATAAGTTTTGTCTTATTTATTTCATTGGTTTTGTTTTTTCCCTGTTGTTTACAGTGCACCACTTTTTAATCTTAAAAAGGGCACACTTTTGATTGTATTAATCCAATATGGTACAAACATTCCTATTATGACCAAACCTGGTCTTAAGAAACACTGGTCTGTATTATTTTCTAATCGGTTAACTATGTATATGTTACTAATGAAGTTGTTCAAGTTAACATGATATTAATAGTGTTTTATTTTATGATTATTATAATTTCAGTTTATTGCAATTATCTCTGACTGCTTGATGTTTTGAAACGTTTGGTTTGATATGCAGTAAACTGTCTGATGAAGTTCCTGGTTCACTGGATTCTTATCTTAAATGGTGAGAAGGTAAGATCAAAGTAAGATCAAGTCTTCAGTAGGTACAAGTAATTTGCTTCTGAGAACTGAGAAATGGCATGACACAATGGCTTGAAGCTGCAGTTCTTTTGCTCTTCCTAAACAAATTAAAGTGCCTCACTGAAAGATGGAAAAAGGGTATGGAGCAATCATTTTTCAGAACCATGATGGCAAACAAACACAATATCCCTGGAGCAATTGCTTTTCTTATACACATGATCAATGAACAAGAAGTTAGTTCATTTAACTTAGTACTTATGTTCCGGGGGGGGGGGGGGGGTGGAAATTAGGTGTGTATATTTCTTCTCTGCAATTAAAATAATTCCAAAAGAAAGGAAACATCAAGCATTGTTAAATCACAAAGCAGCTCACAGTCCGAAAGCCATAAAGACAAAAGAAATAATTAATGAATGGTTTTGTCATATATTCAACCAAAAATTTGGTAGCAAAGCATTAATGACAAATTTAAAATGTTTAGGCAATAATCTTATACACACACAAAACACACAAACACACACACACACACACAGAGTGGTGCTCATACGATTACATACCCCTTGCAGAATATGCAAAACGTTAATAATTTTAACAAAATAAGAGAACTCATGAAAATTGGATGTTATTTTTTATTTAGTACTGTCCAGAATAAGCTATTTCACATAACAGATGTTTACACAGGGGTGCCCAAACTCCGTCCTGGAGGGCCAGTGTCTTGCAGAGTTTAGATCCAACTTGCCTCAACACACCTGCTACAAGGTTTCTAATATGTCTAGTAAGAGCTTGATTAGTTGGTTCAGGTGTGTCTGATTGGGGTTGGAGCAAACCTCTGCAGGACACTGGCCCTCCAGGACTGAGTTTAAGAACCCCTGTGTTTACATATAGTCCACAAGAGAAAATAATATTTGAATTTATAAAAATGACCCGTTCAAAAGTTTACATACCCTTGAATCTCAATACCGTGTGTCGTTTCCTGGATGATCCACGGCTGTCTTTTATATTTTGTGTTAGTTGTTCATGAGTCCCTTGTTTGTCCTGAGCATTTCAAATGCCTGCTGTTCTTCAGAAAAATCCTACAGGTCCCACAAATTCTTTGGTTTCACAGCATCGTCTGCATATTTGAACCCTTTCCAACAGTGACTGTATAATTTTGAGATCCATCTCTTTAACAATGGAGGGACTCATGCATAACTATTACAAAAGGTGAAAACATTTACTGATGCTCAAGAAGGCCACACAATGCATTAAGAGCTAGGGGGGTGTAAACATTTGAACAGGATGGTCTAAATTCTCCTCATTTTGTTTAACGATAATTTTTTCATTTAGTACTGGACTTCAGAAGCTACATAAATACTTACATGTTTCCCAAAAGACAAAATAAGTACAATTTACCCTGATCATCCCGTTAAAAGTTTCTACCCAGCACAGAACCTCTCTTTGTGTGTGTGTGGTATATATATCAAGATAACCACACAACACACCACAACGGTGTTTTTTGGAATATAAAAAATACAATGAAAGAGCAATATTAATAAATCTATACATTCCTTTTTCTATTAACAACTACTAAGGGTGGACACAAACATAAACAGTCACAACCCTCAGTAAACCCAAACCCCACCCACCCCAAAGGAGGAGAATAAAACTTAAGTACATTTTCAAAAAATAAATAAAATAAAATAAAAAAAAAAAATGACAATTATACAGATTTAATATAACTGAAACAATGAAAAAGAGACTAAACAGACAATGAAAACTTACCGGCCACTTTATTAGGTACACCTGTTCAACTGCTTGTTAACGCAAATATTTAATCAGCCAATCACATGGCAGCAACTGCCTGATGGTGGGGGAAGTTGTGGCCTAATGGTTAAATGGTTACCCCTCGTAACCCTAAGGTTGTGGGTTCGAGTCTCAGGTCAGACAGGAATTGTCAGTGGGGGGAGTGAATAACCAACGCTCTCTCCACCCTCAATACCACGACTGAGGTGCCCTTGAGCAAGGCACCGAACCCCCAACTGCTCCCCAGGCGCCGCAGCATAAATGGCTACCCACTGCTCCGGTTGTGTGTTCACGGTGTGTGTGTGTGTGTGTTCACTGCTGTGTGTGTGCACTTTGGATGGGTTAAAATGCAGAGCACTAATTCCAAGTATGGGTCACCATACTTCGCCACATCTAGATACGTGACGTGACATATGGCCAAGATGTATGTACCAATTGAGCATTTTTTAAACGCCACAGCCTACCTGAGTATTGTTGCTGACCAGGTCCATCCCTTTATGACTACAGTGTAGTAGTATTTCTTTGTTTTATATTTCAAAATGTTTACTTTAGTAAGCTAAAGTAAGCTAATTGTGCAATAAACAATATTAGCAATGAAAAATAATTAAATCTCTCATTCATTAAATTGTTTGGACGGATGAAAATATTAATTTTCAGTATTAGCCTTTTATCACGCCCCAGCTCTTAATGCATTGTGCTGCCTTCTTGAGCATCAGTAAATGCTTTCAACTTTTGTAATAGTTGTGTACGTGTCACGGAACTGCTGGAGGAGCGAGGAGAATTTTACTAATTTTAATAATCAAAAGGAAACAGAAAAACATGTAGCAAGGTTGACATGAACAATTCCAGACAAGGGAGAGCAGAACGGGCTCAAACTCAAATAGGGCAGACAGGTGATGAGGAAAACTAATAACAAGGAACAGGTGATTACTAATACTGGTAAAAGAACTGGAAGGAACACACACGTGTGACAGTATGAGCCCATCAGTTGTCCTCGGTGTGAAAAGATGGATCTCAAAACAAAAAGGAGAACTGCCACGCTGGCTTAGTGAGTTTTTTCTCCATTATCTAACATTAACTGAAATTTTTCGTTCCTTGTCAGTTGCCTTTGGCTTACACACTAGAGGACTTACAATATTTTGTATTATGTCTTTTGTTGTATGAGATTATGGCATGACTTTAACTTAACTTTTTTTTTTTTAAACTGCTTACGAGTATTCGTATATAACCAACTTTTTGAACCCTGTAATTTATGTGACCATGGCACATCACCAAAAAAAATTAATACAAATGTCACTACACCAAAATTACAATTTCAAACCTTACAGATGGTCACATCCACATAATTCAATAATAATGTGCAAATGCTATAAATATCCACATTTCTGTTGCTTTGAAACCATGTGTATTGTAAAAAGTATTATAAAAGCATTGAAATAAACAAAGAAAACAAAACAAAGTGGCATTTCTGACAATTGTTGGAAAAAGGACTCGTAGCTTAGTAATGGATTTATGCACACAAAGACCTGGCTGGCTGAGCTAATTCCTATGAATGTCTTGGTCATCGAATTTGATTTCATTTGCATCGGATCATTAGAATTTAACTGAAATCAGCAAGCGTTCAGGCACTTGGCAAATCTGTGTAGTTATCCGTAATTAGCTGTTACAACCTCAAGATGATGTAGGGGTGTTGGAATATAACATTTCATCTGAAAATAATATTTATTGTTAATGAATGCTTATTGTAGAGGATCTCTCTCCACTGAGGAAGATGCCTGTGGAATTTCTTTCATATCAGAAAGATTCCAGTAATGAAAACCACCTGCTGCTGCTCCGTTCACTCTCATTCCAGCTTTCAGTGTCGCCAGACATTTTATCGCAGTCATGCATCTCTCTCTCTCAAATATTTTTCCCCCATAGAACTGATGTGTTAGTTATTCATTCCTCTGTGGTTGGAGTTATGGACCATCTCACTTACTGATAACTTGGAAAAATATTTTTTAATTTGCGTTTCTTTAACTTCCCGCACTTTTATGGTTGATTTTTATAAAAACAAACTTTGTTATATGAAGATCACAAATGTATGAAGAATGTATATGCATAGGCCGCAGGTATAATCACTATTGTCTGATTCGCATCAGTCCTGAGATAACTTACAAAACAGAAACACTTGAGTGTGGGATAATGAGTACGGCGTGACTGAGATTAAAATATTTCAAAGGAATCGGAGGAATTTGGAATGTCGCATTGTCTTATGGAACTTTTCATTGCATTCTTTGCAGGTCACAAATGTTGGTCAAATCACTGGCTGCTTACAATACAATTATATTACAATAATGCAACCTGTTATTATTGTACGCAAATTAGTGCCTCACATTTCCATGCCAGATTAAAGAGTTTCAGTATCTACCACTGGTCACAACTGAATGAAGTTCAGCCTGAGATCATTTGTTGTTGTTTTGAGTGTGCTATGATAAAACATTATTTTTCTATTACTTTTAAGCTGTCACCTAATCCTACATTTGATTTTTAAACGCTTACAGTTACAGTAAACTGTTTTCTGCCACGAACAGAAACAGTTTTCTCGTCTGTGACCCTGTCAAGCCCGGCTTTTCAAAATCTATTTCAACCAGCTCTTTTCGTCGTTACCCTCCTTAACACACTCTCTGTCCGCAGGCCTCACTGAAGTTACAGGAAAATCCTTAGTGTGAAACGTACAGAGCTCTGTGTCTGTATGAGTTATGATTGACTGTTAGTGATGACACCTGCTGTTAATGAGCAGACTCAATGAAGGAAAGAAAACAGAAGAGACAAGCAGAAACACAACAACTACAACTGCCTTACAGCCACACACTGCCTTTTAAATGAAGTTGACTGCAAATAAAACATTCAACACATTCATTGATTTTAAAGAAAATTAACTTAAACGTTAAGGGCCAAGTTTCCAACTGAAGGAAACATTAATCATATTAGCTTTTATTTCAATAAAACTGCTGCAAGTAGAACTAAACCACTGTTAATTCTCAGTAAGGACTTATTTGTGGTCATGGCATCATTGACTAAAAATTGTTTAAACATTTAAGGATTCACAGAAGTCTCATGTTGATTTCTAACAGGCTGCAGATTATGAATATAGGGTTGCCATAAGACTTACTAAGGGCCAAAGGAAAAGGCCGGACAGAATAAACAGAGAAGGCTACATGCACATTCGGTTCCTGTTTGTAGTGTAAACATTTGAAAATGTTGCTGCTATGGTTGTGGGGATTCTACGCATATCAATGAGAGCCATTATCAACTGTTTTTGTACACCTACAACAGATGGAAGTTGGTGTGGGCCCTGCGGCTGGGGCCCAAAGAGCGCTCTCATGTGGAACAGATGGACAGATCAGAAGACCTGCTACTGCCACCTAACGGTTGATATGAGAACATCTCTCTTGTGGTTGACTAACTTTTTGATTGATTTCAATTTTTATAAAACCATGGAAGATCAGTCAACTTTTAAAATTATGTGGTGCAATCATGGAGCATTGTGTACCGTTTTTGAAGGAAATCTGGTGTTCTCCTTAGAATGATAATATTATCCATTATAATTACTATTATTTATTTTATTCTCTCTCTGAAACAATCCAAGTTGTTTTCTAAAATGTAATGGTATTTTTTATTTATGTGTAATAAGGCCAGGTAGAAAGGAGTGTGCACACAGGCTTTTCAGCAAAATAAGGGGAGTATATTGACCCAACAAAAAAAAGGCAGAAATAAAGAAAACTAAATAAATTAAGTTAATCCAACAAAACTAATCTAAGAAAAAACTGAGGAGAACTGAGCAGATCCAGACTAACCTCACACAGGCTGCTGTTTTGGACCAAAAGCAAGGGTAAATCCAAACACAATGTAGCACAGCAATATCCAAGACATGTAGACATAAGACCAGACAAACTCAAAGTGAACATGCAGAAGCTTACATTCTCAGACCAAACAAGGATAATTAACTAGGCACACCTGAACAGAATAATACAATCAACACAACAAGGGAAATGGAGCAAAAGGAAAACAAATTCCAAATTAACAGAAACTGTGACAGTAAGAGCTATCATTATAGTGCACCTCTTTTTTATGCTGAAAGTACACATATTTAAAAAAAAATAAGACTGTCATTAAAAGCATGTTTCAAAAAATAAATTGCTGGGTATGTTGCCTTCTTAAGACTCATATCCAGATCACCCTGCATCAGTTAACTGTGTTGCATCCTACTAAAAGTAGCCAAATTCTATTAGGCTATATGTTCAATTTCAAACTTCCATTCCAATTAGCCAATGTCAAGTGCTACATCCAAACCAGAAATGGCCCTAATCTGTTTTATAATATATGGGGCATATTTGCTATGTCAAATGTGGGACAAGTTAGAAAAAGAGCCTTGCTTCCCGGGCTTCCCCACAGAGAGATTAGGGGTCGGGTTTAGCCAAAAGCCAACTAGGGAGAAAACGGATCTGTCATTCTCTCTAGGAAGGCTTCGGCGAAGAAGTCCTGACACAGAGTGTCGGTCTTCCGAGGGCAGATCCCTCTGGGGAAAAGCAGTAGCCAGGCACCTCATCATACGGTGCCCGTCTCTCCTCATGGCCCTCGGGGGGCCGGTCTGTCAACCCTACCACCTCTGGTTCTTCAGGGCACAGCGGTCTCCAGCGAGCACTCCTCTCAGTCTCCGCCCGGAAACGTAGTGGTCCTGGGAAGCTTGCATCCTTCAGTGAGGATTCCAGAACAGCCGGACCAGTCGATCTCTACCAGTCATCTGCTTCAGGGCTGCTTCAGTCAGTTGTTCTGATGACACCAAAAGCCAGTCTTGAGAGGCTGGTTCCCTTAGTAGACTTTTTGGCAGCTTGAAAATGCCTGCTAAATGTGTCTTAGTGGGTCCTGCAGACAGTGGAAAGAGGCTACAGAATCCAGTTCAGTTCTCTGTCAACTGGGTCACATTTACTGTGGTAAGCCCCAAGAAGGCTCTGGTGATGAAACAAGAAGTGGCTACCCTTTTGAGAAAAGAGGCTATAGAGTGTGTCCCTCCACTCGAGAGGAAGTCAAGCTTTTACAGCCGATACTTCATTGTTCTCAAGAAGGATGGGTGGTTGCGTCCCATCATAGATCTGCGCCAACTCAACCGCTCAGTCAAGATGTTCAGATTCAAGATGCTGACTTTGAAACAGACTGTGATGCAAATCAGGTCTGAGGACTGGTTCGTCACCATAGATTTGAAAGACACATACTTCCATCTTTCCATCCTTCCCAAACAGAGGAAGTTCCTGAGGTTTGCTTTCGGGGGCGAAGCATACCAATACCGGGTTCTTCCATACGGTCTAGTACTGTCACCCCGCACTTTCCCCAAGTGTGTGGATGCTGCTTTGGCTCCTCTCAGACTCCAGATTATCCACATAGAAAATGACGTCGACAACTGGCTGATCTTATCCCAGCTGGAGCAGATGGTGGTTCGGCATCGAGATGTCGTCCTCGTCCATATGAAAGAGCTGGGGTTGAGGCTGAACACCAAGAAGCTATGTCAGTCACTTTATGTAAAGCAGTTTCAGTGACTGTTGGGACTGAAGGCAGGAGCATCCAACATAATACCTTTTTACCTGCTGTACATGAGACCCCTGCAGTGGTGGCTCAGGGCCAAGGCCGCGTGACCTTGATCATGTGATATGGGTTGCCCCTCAGGGAAAACCATATCACATGATCAAGGTCACGCGGTGCTACCTTTGTGCCTTAGTCATGTGGAAGAGACCTTGGTTCCTGTCTCAGGGACCTGTGTTGGGTGCTCCGTGTCATTGTGTAACACTTACAATGGATGCTTCCCTCACGGGTTGGGGAGCAACCCTGAATGGTCACTCAGCCCAGGGTCTATGGGAAGGCCATAATCTCTCTTGCCACATAAATTGCCTGGAGATGCTGGCAATATTTCGGGCTTTGAAACTTACTCCCAGACCTCAGAGGTCATCATGTACTTGTACGCACAGTCAACACTTCGGTGGTCTCGTATATAAACCAACAAGGGGGTCTGTGGTTGTGTCCACTTTGCAAACTGGCTCACCAGATCCTCCTCTGAGCCCAGGGAAGGCTGCTGTCCCTGAGGACAGTCTATATTCCAGGGCATCTCAATCAGGGAGCAGACATCCTGTAAAGGCAGGTGCTGAGGCCCAGGGAATGGAGGCTCCACCCCGAGGCTGTGGGGGAGATTTGGAGCATTTTTGGCCAGACTCAAGTAGACCTGTTTGCATCTCTGGAGACCTCTTTTGGGACTGGATGCCACGATACAGACGTGGCCGAGGCTGGAGAGAGTTTTGGAGAAGTCTGTCTGCTGCCGGAAGAGTCAGCCTTCTAATAGCCCCATTCTGGCTGGCCCGAGTTTGGTTCTTAGACATTGTGTCATTTCTCAACGGGTTTGCATGGGAGATTCCGATCAGGAGGGACCTTCTCTCTCAGGCAGGGGGCCCCATACTTCACCCCCACCCGGAGTTATGGAAACTGTGGGTGTGGCCACTGAGGGAGCACAACTCATAGCTTCCGGTCTCTCAAACGAGGTTGTTGAGACCATCCACCAATCCAGAGCTCCCTCAACGAGGAACATGGACTCCCTGAAGTGGAAGCTTTTCACTTCATGGTGCGGAGATCGCCAGTTGGACCCAGTTAACTGCCTGGTTGGTTCAGTGCTGGAGTTCCTGCAAGAGTGATTCTCTGCAAGGTTGACTCCCTCCACTTTGAAGGTTTATGTGGCGGCTATATCTGCTTAAAGGGATAGTTCACCCAAAAAATTTAATTTTATGTTTATCTGCTTACCCCCCAGGGCATCCAAGATGTAGGTGACTTTGTTTCTTCAGTAGAACACATTTGATGATTTTAAGTCCAACCGTTGCAGTTTATCAGTCTTAAAATGCATGGAAATGGTAACAAATTCTATGAGAGTAAAAAAAACATGCACATACAAATCCATATTAAACCCTGCGGCTCGTGACGACACATTTATGTCCTAAGACACGAAACGATCGGTATGTGCGAGAAACCGAACAGTATTTATATCATATTTTGCCTCTAATACAACACTATGTCCAACTGTCTTTGTGCCCGCGCACAGCTTCCGGTGCGTGAGGTGTGTACGCGCTCTGGCGTAGTTTACGCAAGCGCCGGAAGTGATCTCTCGCGTTTATACGTCACTCATTGTTTACACAGTGTACAGTCATTGTAGGTATGGCGGCTAATCTAAATGGTACTTACTTGCGCTTATCCGATTGTTCAAACCGACTTAAAACTAAACGATTACTTTCTCTCGCGCAAACTCATTTGGGAGTGGTGACTTTCCACGTATTCCCAACTTCTGAGCCTGCTCGCCTGAAGTTATGGTTGATTGCTCTTCGGCTGGATATCAACACACTGTGACGAGTCGGCTGCCTCCCCCTAATTATCATCATCACCCTGTCCCTTAATCGCCGCCCTTCGCCAGGCTCCCGGCATGTGATGGGGCACACCTGAACCGAATGGAGCCTCATCACTGCAGCTGTTTCAATGCCTCTTCGTTCTCGGAGACCGGTCTCTTCCCCCGTGCATGCACGCTGGTGTCCTTGTGGGTCCAGGAGGGGTGCGTAGAGGGACTCTCGTGCCGCCATAGTGCCGGACCCGCAGTCCGGACGAGAACTGCACCCATTACACGGCCGTCGGGCTAGGATGCTGGGCCTTCTAGTCCCTTCAAGCGCCGTGGGCAGAGAGAGAAGGATGAAGCCGCTGATAGAAGCCGCCGCCCTTCGCGCCCCAGACCGGAGAGGGGAGCGCTTGCGTTCGCCGGACTCCGCCCCTTACCTGGACCCTTCCTTCCTTCCTTCCTGACCACTACCCTTCCCTTCACGAACCGCAGCACGACGAGGACACCAGATCCCCTGTTAATTTTGGACACTTGATTCCCTTTTTTCTGGACATTTTGTTTATTTTCTGTTAATAAAAGCCTCTCCGAGGTCTGACGCCACACCCACTGTGTCTGTCGTTTGCTCCTCCCACGACAACACCCATTAACGTAAACTATGCCAGAGCGAGTACACACCTCACGCACCGGAAGCAGTGCGTGGGCACAAAGACAGTTGGACATAGTGGTGTATTAGAGGTAAAAAATTATATAAATACTGTTCGGTTTCTGGCACAAACCGATCGTTTCGTGTCTTAGAACATCAATGTGTCATCACGAGCCGCAGGGTTTAATTTGGATTTGTCTGTGCATGTTTTTTATACTCTCATAGATTTTGTTACCATTGCCATCCATTATAAGACTGATAAACTGCAACAGTTGAACTTAAAAATCATCAAATGTGTTCTACTGAAGAAACAAAGTCACCTACATCTTGGATGCCCTGGGGGTAAGCAGATAAACATCAAATTTTCATTTTTGGGTGAACTATCCCTTTAAGCAGATGGATAGTTGAGGCTATCTCTCTGGCTTATGAGTCCTCTGACCTCTGGTCACTTTTGGGGTCAGGGCCCACTCAGCCCGAAATATGGTGGCCTCCAAGATGTTCTTATCTGGTGTGTCTATACACAGTGTTTGTGAGGCTGCGGGTTGGTGTACCCTGCTCACCTTTGTCAGGTTTTATAACTAGGGTTGGGTACTGAAACCCGGTGCCAATATGGGTTTGAGATAAAGAATCCAAACTTGGTACGGTTAATGATCAGGATGTCCTATCTGTGTGCAAAATTTCACAACATTTTTCCATACGGTTCTATGGGCTGCTATAGACTTCCATGGCAGAAGAAGTAGAACACTAATGATTACAATTAATTATGCTAATATATTTGTCATTATCGTTACTGTTCTTGTGTGAACAGGCCTTAAAAATAAAACTTTTTTTATTTCTCCAAACACCAATCTCAGAACCATGCAGCAACAAAAAACAACAAGAAGTCTATGTCTTAAATTAAGCTAAAAAAATGATCTGTATGATTTAATGCAGTTTTATCAAGGAGGTGTCAAACTTGAATTTTCTGTGAATTGTCTGTTACATCTGTCATTTAGGTGTCTGGAAAAACATTATTTATCATTTACCTTAGATGAGAAGACAAAATTCATTATTTCATACTCAGACTGCAAGTCATCATTTAGGTATTTTGCATTTTGTTGTTGTTACAGTTCAACGCTCAGCTCCAAGATGAAGAAAGATAAGTGTCAGTGGTACCCTAGAGAAAACAACCATGGGAACAACATGATGTGCTTTATCTGAAAAACAATACTCGCCCTATATTCAGCACTGTGTTGCATGATAAAAACGCACACAAAAGGCCCTGCCCATGCCATTTCTTGTGAAAGGCAAGAGGTGGGGTCTGCTTAGCCTTTATAGCCAGGATTACTCGAGTTGACGTTAACACATCTTCATTAGACTACAGTTAAAAGACATCAGCACAAATGAGGGGTGAGACTATAAATGTTTTAAATTAAATTAAATTACTGTGTTCAACCTGTATATACATGTACATAAATGTGTTTATGTACAGGATTGCCTGGATGTGCATAACTTTCTTTTACATGTTTTAGCACTTGTAATCTTAAGCCTCTTGGGATGTGCACTTGGACAAGACAAGATTTTTTCTTGGAGTGGAAACGACAGCCAAGTTGACGCCAATGAGAACGGTGACTTTAAAAGAAAATAACAATAATAATAAAGGTCATAAAACCCCTTAAACAATAATTCAGGCATCAGGGTAATGAACTCTCTTTGCCTCTGAAGCGTGTCTGACTGATGTGGCGTCTTGTGGGTGCTGCCTGATGAAGAAGCAGATGTGGAAGCTCGAGATGTTTTTCAACATGACATTAAATGAACTACAGAGGAACCTGGAGAGAGCTCATTCAGTCTTAAACAATATTCGTGGTGAGACAGCCATTTGTAGATATCTTGTTTGCCCGTTTCTTGCACTTCATTTAAATATCTTAAAATACCTTTAGGTTTGAAATTGACCTGTTAGCATTTGTTATTAGATTCCTAATAACAGCATTCATAATGTAGCTGACAGTGATGGAATCATGATTTTACATGCTGAATTACAATTGGTTTCATCTATTTGCATATTAAAATGTGATTAGTGTTGCATTTGTTATATCTATTTAACCATTTATAACCATCATTAATAGAGCAAAGTTGGTGTCTCACACAGCTACCAGAATACAAGACACATATCGAGTGTCATGACAATGAAAAAATGGCTGTAATGTAGATTTAATTATCTAAAAAAACTGTCTAAAACATGAAACCAACCAAAAATGTTAACGTTGCTCTACTATATTCTTAGCACTGCTATGTCCTTCAGAAAGTGCAAAACATTTAATTTAACGAGTCTCTTTCCCTTTTCTTATTGCACAGCCAGTCGCAGTGCCTTCTCTGTGGCTCTTACTGACACACGCCTCTGTATCGGCCCAAATCGTGAAGACTCTGTGGTGAAGTATAGCAGCGTATTTGTTAACTTGGGAGATGGCTACAGCACCGACACTGGTGCTTTTGTAGCACCACGTTCTGGTGTCTACAGCCTGGCACTAACCGTTTATAGTGATGCTGGCGCTCCTGGAGCCACATTGGCTGCTTGTGCTCGACTCCAACTGAATGGGCGCACTATTGCATCACCAAGTGAGAACAACCTTCAAGACCAGGAGGACAGCGCTAGTGCTGTGCTAGCTGTTCAGCTGCATGCAGGAGACAGGGTGGATGTTGCTCTTCCAGCCGGCTGCTTTCTGTGTGACAATAACAACCACTACAATACTTTCACTGGGTTCCTGCTTTATGCAACTGATTAATATAGAGAGAACTAATACTATGTTTGAAATGACTTACTACACAGTGTATACCAGGGGTGGGGAACGTTGATCCTGGAGGGCCGGTGTCCCTGCAGAGTTTAGCTCCAACCCTAATCAAAAACACCTGAACCAGCTAATCAAGCTCTTCGGATGCATTTAGGTTTTTTTTTTTTCAGTTTTTTCAGGGTTGGAACTGAACTCTGCAGGAGAGTGGCCCTCCAGGATCAACGTTCCCCACCCCTGGTGTATACTATACATTACACAAAAAAAGTTGATGTTGTTGTATGGTTCTTTTTAGTTTCACTAGTGCAAGAATGGTATATTGTGAATATATTTCTCTCATCACAAAACCCTGCACATTTACACATTTTAAAATGACTTCTTTCAGCCTACACTAAGTGTTTAAATACAAAATAATAGGTGGAAGTTTTAACTACAAGTGGGGTGTAATGCAAAGAACATATTTAGAAATACTGCTTTTGTTCTGAAATAAAAATTTGGTTCTTTTGCTCTAACACATTCACTTGGCCTTCATATCTATATCATAATCTCTGACCCCAAAAGCAACAGACGTTGATTCAGCTGACGTTGAAATATAGCTGATTTTACATCACATTGATTTAATGTTCCAGAAGTACACATTTTCTTCCATATTAATATATTCGGTAGTAATACTGATTCAGTTTTATGTTTATCCAACTGTTTCAATTTATTGCCAAAAGAACATTTTACACTACATTTAATAAAAACATTTTTTTTAAGTATTTTAAAAATTATATTTTTAGTTGATAACGATTAAGATTATGTACTAAGTCATATGATAGCCATGTGGCACAGTAATGCATAAAGTATTTATTATTTACTATTATTAAATGGAGGTCTCAACTGTTTTTTTAATCATGTCAATCGCAACAGAAGAGTATATAAACCAATAAAACGCTTACCTAACTGCTGTTAAAATTCTTCTAGCATTCCTACATCACCCCATCCCATCTCTTTTTTTTACATATATTTTAGTGTAAATCTGTTTTAGTGTAGCATGTACTATTTTTTATTAAATAAATAAATACAAGGAAATGCTATAGTAATATTATTGTTATAAGTGTAGACGTTATTACACGTTATTTATTTAAAGTTTTAGATGGCTTTTACGTATATATTTTCATCATTTTTCCCTTGTCCCAGACTGAGACATTCATCTGGAAAATCCTTCATAAATTACATTAACATTAATCCCGGAGTCAGCAGGCCTTTCTGTGTGGAGTCTCATGCTCTCCCTGATGTGGCATCCTATTTATTTATTTTTGCTGTTTATTGTTATAGCATAGTTTAGAGCTGACAGGAAGTGAAGTGAGAGAGGAAGAAGGGGGTTGGGATCGGGAAAGGTCCTCGAGATGGGATTCGAACTCAGGATGCCCGTTGCACAACGGCGGTGTATGTCGGCGCACTGCCCAGTGCCCACAAGGCTATCGGCACCAACATTCATTCATTCATTCAAAATACACCATATGAACAAAAGTATTGGAATACACCTCTTAATTACTGAATTCAGGTATTTCAATAAGATCCATTGCCACAGTTGTACACAATCAAGCCCCTAGCCATGCAGCCTGCATTTGTAAACATTTGTGGAAAAAATGGGTCATTTTGGAAGAGCTCAGTAAATACTGTGATAGAATGGCACCTTTGCAATAAGTCAGTTTGTGAAATTTCATCCCTGCTAGATTCCATATTCAGCTGTAAGTGGAATGCCTTTGCAGAAGAGTGGAAGCTGTTATAGCTGCAAAGTGGGACCAACTCCCTATCAACATCTATGTATTTAGAATGCAATGTTATTTGAATGCAAAGTCCCTGTTGGTGGTCAGGTGTCTCAATACAGTTGTCCATAAAGTGAAGGTGTACTTCTTGTGTAAATATTATTTCATTGTGTCTGTTTAAGATATATAAAATATTCATTATGAAATTATCTTTTTGGAGATAAAAGAGATAAAAGAACTTTGCACATTTGTATTCCAAAAGAGTTTAAATTTGAGGTGGACGTAACAGGTTACGCATGTAACCATGCGTTTTAGAAACGTGTGATCTATTCAAACCATTCAATTCCCTGCTCTGTCCCCTCCACCACCTCTTCAACAGCTGATGTTTGTGTTACATTCTTCACAGACAAAACTACAACCATCAGCAGTCAGTTCTCAGCTCCACACACACAGGACCTCAAACCAACCATACCCACTGATAAAACTCCCATCTTCTTCTTCTGTCTCCTCACTGAGGCAGAAGTATCCAAACGTCTTCTCTCCAGCCATCCTACAACCTGTCCTCTAAACAAGTTTTACACCTTACCAAGTGTTGTCAACCAGGTAGCATAATTTATTTCACAAAATAAGCAACTGGACGTTAACCAATCAGGTTTTAGAAGTATCCATTCAAATGAAACTGCATTACAGTCACTGAAGCCTTGCTGATTGCAAAAGCTGATTCCAAGTCTCAGTTCTCATGCATGCTGATCTATCTGCCGCGTTGACCTGATATCATCAGATCGTCCTGTCAACACGCCTCTCATCACTGGGCAATCACGGGTTCCACTTTGCTGTTTAATCCATCCCACCGGGAAGGACCTGTCCATATGACCTGGGGAGGGGAGGTATCCAAAGAACATCAACTGGTCACTGGGGTTCCTCAGGGATCAGTTCTTGGAACCCTTGTTTTCTCCATATACACTACATCACTGGGACCCATCATACAGGAACATGGTTTCTCCTACCATTGCTATGCGATGTACAACTATTGGCGCAAGCTATATTAAAGTGATTATTACATTTTGAATAATATGGATATTTGTCTTACAAAAACGCATGGATTCGCTACAAGAGGCCTTTATTCAACCCCCGGAGCCATGTGAGAAACATTTTATTATGGATGGATGCACTTTATTTCACTACTTTTGGACTGAAGCACTGCAACACCCACTGACTGCATTGAGGTGAGTAAATGATGACAGAATTTTTTTTTTTTGGGTGAACTAACCCTTTAAGTACACTGACTGTTGGTCGGTACAATTTCAGCAGCTGACATGAATTTTTTTTGGAAATTTGACATGTTTTGAAATATGATATGTTAAAACTATTTTAAACATCAATTGATAAGTCTTATATAATTATATATATTATTAGAGAAAGCCTTTGTTGTCTATCCTAGAAGAATAGAAATTTGTCTCTGACAGAGTCTTATACTAAAACAATCATAAACATGTTTGTTCTTCATACCTTTGTATGTTCTTATTTAAGATACTAATAGCAATTGGGACAAACATTTTCTTATACAAACAAGGTTACCTTAAACCATTTCCCAGATGGGAACCATTGAAAAGAAGCATGGATAGGATGTAATGGATCCATATCAATATGAAATGCTTCCCTTTCAACTTTCCTTTGTATAGAGTTCTGAAAGAGGTACATTGTCTTTTATATTGTTTGCCGGGTTTACAGTCCTTGAAAGCTTGCATTTACACTTAACAAAAATAGAGTTAAACCAGGATATAATATTAAAAATGAACATGATCAGATCACTGGATCTGATAACGCTTCGGCTGTCTTCCCATCATTGTTTTTAGCCCTTGCCAGGCCATCTGTACATCACCTGTCATCGTTTTTGTCCTCCCCTTTTCAAGTATTTTGCTTTTTGGTACCTTAATCTTCTGTTAAAAAATGTTCTTTAATTGTTTTACTGTGTGAAATGCATTTGTTTGTTTATTTATTCATTTTGAAACTAAGATAATGTTTAGGTTCTTGCATTTAGGCTTTGTAATTTGTATATCTTTCATATTTTTGAGGGATAAAACTGTCTTGCTTGCCTGGTTTACAATCCTTTGAAAACTTGCTTTTACATTTAACTGCATTGGGGAGATGGGAATTCGTTTCTGTACTTAAATATATAAGAGAGCCCACCTGCTCAACTTCTTTTCCTGTCCTTTCCCGGACAGCAAGCAACCATTAAAACAACGCCAATGTTGATGAGTCAGTGCTTAATGCAATACAAAACTATATTAATTCAACATTAATTTTGCACCGTCGGGTAATGTTGAAACAGTATTGAAATTTTAACAAAAACGATGGTGATATCACTGAATCAATGTTACAATGTAATGTTAGTTTAACATCGTGTTAAAGTAGAAATTGTTGAAATTAAAAAAAGAAGCAATGTTTACAATTCAAATACATATACATGGTACATCAACATATTATTTATTATAGTAAATGTAAATCAGCTATATGTGCTTACACATGACTTTATTTGAATGTGTTAGAGTGTGTATTTTTTAATGGTGCATTGAAACAAGCTGTCTCTATCGCAGTGCTTTCTACATTTGAATAATTTTATGCCATTTTAAAAGTTTTATACAAATGAAATGGTACATTTATGATAAGCGTATACCATTGATTATCAATGATTCATTTAAAAGTGTAAATGTTGTGGTAAAAAAACGTAAAAGCGCATCTAAAATTCACGTTGAAGAATCCGCTTTAGCCTTTTATCTCTTCAGGATAGTTTTTATTTCTTTGTGACAGATGCACAAACATTGTAGTTTCATCTTACACAACTTCGATGGCCATCTCACAGTCAAACTTCCTCTCTATTGCATTATATATACACAATATATATATATCACTTCAATCTTACAGAACATTCATGGAAGAGTTGTTCTCAAGCTTTGGGACAACATTAAAATACAATGATCTTTCTCTAGTCTACACCCTTTTCTGAGAATCCGGGAACCGAATCCTGCTCCCACCTCTAGATTGAGACTTCAGATTTTGCTACATTCAGTAATAATACACAAATGACGTGAAAAATCACACAGCAGCGGGAATGATATCATTATCTGCAGTCCATGAGGAGCTAAAAGTATCCTGGTTATAAATATTACTCTGGGTATCAGTTACAAAGTAACCTTTTCGTGCATTCATACAAGTGGGACAAATGAAAGGCATTGCGGTGTCTCATATTCTTTCTTATCAGATGCTTCAGAGGCTGAGCCACTCTGTGAGCAACTCCACCCACTGCATAAAGCTGCATGGAAAGCTCCACTTACAACTCCATTTATGTCTTTAACTGACTCAATTCTTCTGCACCTGATCTGTTATCTTCATCACAGTGAGTATTTTAAAAAATATCATTAAAGAAAAGTGGATCAAATACTCAAGTATATCTACATTTGTTAACGCACAGCTTTGCAGTATACTACATACACTGATCTGATTAAATGTAAAATTCGTTAACACTTTATTTTAATAGTCCACTTTAGACATTCTACTTACTATAGGTAACTTTGTAACACGAGTATTAGCGACTGTCTGCTTAATATCTGCTAACACTTTATTTTGATGGATATTTTACAAGTAACTTTGTAAATACATGTCAACTTATTCTACTAACCCTAACCTAATAGTCTACTAATACTCTAATGAAAGTTAGCTGTGACTTATAGTTCATAGAATGTCTAAAGTGGACTATCAGAATAGTGTAACCTAAAACCAACATACAAAACATATCAATTATGTTTTGTAAACAGCTAATGAAAATCTAGCATTGAGGCGGTTTCTCACTTGTTTCTAGCAAGTAATTGTTTTATATTAATAACTCACATAGATCTGGTTTATGTTTAGATGTATTTAGCCTGCTTTTGGTTGTGATGACATTTACATTTAATCATTTAGCAGAAGCTTTTATCCAAAGCATCTTACACATGAAGCAATCCGAGCAACAAGAGAGCAGCAGTTGACTAATAAACTCAGTTAGTCTAACACAGTACACATAGCTAGGGTAGCTGTAATTTTTATGGTGAGGTATTTTAGCTTCTGCAAATTTCTGCAAAACAGATTTCCATTGATTCTTCAAACTGGAAACGCTTTCACAAAGACAAAAGTCGAAATCTGATTGGCTGATTTTTGCAGGTTTTGGGGGAGCCTAGCATTCAGCATTTTTTAACGGTCCACCAGGAACAAAAACTATGTTTACTGGTTCGGGGACTGCATAATGAGAGCTTCAGAGGAGCAACTAAAATCTGGATTGAAAAACAAAGTTTTGTGAAGTTCATGTCTTAAAGACATTCAGGCTTTTAGTTGAATTTTAAAAGAGATGTGTTCTTGTTTTCCCACGAGATACAGGAAAAGTACTATTCTAGATACAGATTTATTTTAATTAGTTGTGTGTCCTCTCATATATATATATGGTGCCCTAGACCACAAAACCAGTCATAAGGGTACATTTTTCGAAATTGAGATTTGCTGAATAAATCATCTTTCCTTGATGTATGGTTTGTTAGGAGAGGACAATATTTGGCTGAGATACAACTATTAGAAAATCTGGAGTCTGAGGGTGCCAAAAACTCTCATATTGAACAATCATCTTTAAAGATCATGTTCCATGAAGTTCTTAGCAATGCATATTACTAACAAAAAAATTAAGTTTTGATATATTTTACGGTAGGACATTTACTAAATATCTTCATGGAACATGATCTTTACTTAATATCCTAATGATTTTTGGCATAAAAGAAAAATCTATAATTTGTGACTTAAAACTGCTTTTGTGCTCCAGGGTCACATATAGGAAGATCAGTTGTAGTACCTCACTGACAATCACAGGCAATTTAGTGACAGGTAGGATTCAGTTTATGATTCATTTCTTTGGTTTGCACAAACAATGACTAACTCTGACAGCAATTCAATGAAATTAAGGCTAAAATGTAATTGATCATGAAGACAGGCATGTTGACCGTCAAGCTCTCTCCAATGGTTGTGGAGGTTGGTAATAATATATAATAACAACTTCTCTGATAAGAAAGACAACCAAAGTGTGTACTGTTAGTGTGCCTCCAGAAACATGTCTGGGAACACTGTACTACAGACCTACACTGTAAAAACAAATTCCTTAAAAAATACGGTAGCAACATTTTAGGTTTTACAGAACTGTTTAAATTTACAGTTAAATACCGTAATTTAATTAACTGATATAATGTTAATATACCAACCTATTGAAGTACTGAAATCTGTTTTGTAGCTTTGTAATACACTGATAACCACCAAAAGCAGGAGGTGATGAGAAAGTCACACGATGAACCAAAGCCCATCACAAGCAGCTTTTAAACATTAACATATATAGAAGCTGCACACAGTGTCATTCACACAAACACTAAACACCATCACGGTAACACACGTGAAGCTGAAATAATGCAATAAACATTAATTTAACAACATTAGGTGTAACACACAACCCTAATGTACAAAACTGATAAGAAAAAACTAAGAAGAAACCGTTATTTCAACAAAAAAACATCACATCTGAAATGTAACGCTGGGAATTCTGGGAATGTCAATTTATGGTTATTCACTGTAAATTATACGGTCTTTTTCCACTTCCAAAAACGGTATACTACTGTAAAATTACATGTAATGTCCAATACAGTTTGTCACCGTATACAGTAGGGGAATTATAGAAGCCGCTGAACTCTGCATGCTGAGGATGAAGACTGCTCTGTGTGTTGCGATGGCTCTCTGTCTCTTCTCGCGAGCGGAGGCTACCGCTGCCTTTGACCTCCTGCAACAAGCTGCTGGTGAAGAAGTTGATCATTTGTTCACATGAATACAGCTTTTGCAGGTCTTTGTCTCACTTCTACACTACCAGTCAAAAGTTTTTGAACAGAAAGATTTGCATTTTTTTTTTAAAGAATTCTCTTCTGCTCACCAACCTGCATTTATTTGATTCAAAACACAGCAGTAAAATTTTTTAATATTTTTACTATTTAAAATAACTGTTTTTTCTATTTGATCATGTTTTAAAATGTAATTTATTCCTGTGATTTCAAAGCTGAATTTTTAGCATCATTACTCCAGTCACATGATCTTCAGGAATCATTCTAATATTCCGATTTGCTGCTCGAGAAACATTTATTTATTATGCTGAAAATTTGATCACAGAAATAAATTACATTTAAAAAATATATTCAAATAGAAAAACGTTATTTTAAATCAAGGTAAAATACCTTTGGTGCATTTTTGATCAAAATAAATGCAGGCTTGGTGAGCATAAAGACTTCTTTTAAAAAAAAAAAAATCTTACTGTTCAAAAACTTTTGACTGGTAGTGTATTATTTTTCTGACATCTCTTCGTTGATACTCTCATCAGTGAGTTACACAGGGTCCCTACCCTGCGGCGGATGGGACTGTGAATGTGCATTCGGGAGACAGAAGAGCTGCTGTTGTATTGCACAGCCTCTGTTTGAGCTGGAGGAGGCCACGTTCATACGTATGGTTGGCTTATGGGAAGGACTGTCTCATCTGAACAGCCAAATAGAGGAGCTCACAGGTATTGTTGCTTCATATTTGCTTATCATTTTGGAAAAAATATATGAAAATCTTAACTTGAACAGTTACATTTTCCTTGCTTTCTGTCCCTTCCTGTAGCTGGATGCAAAATAGCTTTCACTGCTGCGATGCTTCCAATGAGTGGATGTCTTGGGCCGTTTACCAGCAACGTGTCTATCTCTTACCAGTCTGTCTCACTCAATCAGGGCAATGGCTACAATCCTGCATTGGGTAAGCAGGCCACAATACACTGCGCCAATGCTGCTTCATATTTTAGGCCAGAGTCAAAAACCAGAACGTCAGGAAATGAGTGGAAAACAGGAGACTATAATGCTGTGGTCACACTAGTCTATGAAACACGAGCAGAACGAGCTTTTGTCGGAATCATTCGTTAAGCTGTTTTGATGTAAATGATCAGATTTATGAAAGTATTTGTATCTACTCCAAACCACATGTAAATGACGCATAAAACATCTGAAAGTTTTGTTTTCAAACTGATGACAGTATTTTGAGAACAATAATATGTGATCCTGGAGCCCAAAACCAGTCATAAGGCACAATATTTTGGGTCGATTTAATTTCCATTTAATAATGGATAAAAGCAGCGTTTGTGAGCGCAGTGCTGCTTTGTTTACTGCGTTACCGGGGAAAACGCTATTTTTACCACTCCAAAAGCAGCACCTAGTGGCAAAGAATGAATTTGCATTTTCATTCAGACCAACAAGTGGGCGGGCAATATGCTAATGTTTCATGTTGACGTCAACATAAAACGGCTTGGGATTTGTTTTAAAAACGACTCGTTTCAATGACTCTTTCTTTTGAGATAAAATAACTTTATACACGGTGCACTTTCAGATTTAAAACTTTGCATGATGCTTTCATTCACTCAGAGCTGTGTTACACACTGCATGAACGGTAGTTTACAAAAATCCATAATAGGGGCATTTTAAGAGTGTAGGCCCAACTAATCTCCTGTTTAGATTTATGCAATGCATCCAGTTCACGTCGTCCTTGTAGAGCCAGCTTCTCACAGTAAGTTTGAACAGAATAAGCCAAGCAAACAGAGACATCAACCTGATCCTGATTCTTCACAGGCACGTTCACGGCTCCTCACGCTGGCCTCTACTCCTTCTCCTTCACGGCATACTCCAGCGTTGGCAGCGCAGGTCAGCGGCTCTACCAGAAGGTGCAGCTGATGAAGAACGGCCAGCTGGTGGCCTCGTCCTGGGACAGGAGGTGGGTGGGGGTGTGTGGGGGGGTGGGGGGGGTGGGTGGGTGGTGTTGGGTGGGGGTGGGGGGGGGGGGGGGGGGTGTGGGGGGGTGGTGGGGTAATACCGTGAGGATTCGGAGGACAGCAGCACTCAGACGGTTCTTCTGCAGCTCAGACGCGGCTGTCAGGTGTATGTTGAGCTGATGTCAGGCAGACAGCTGTGTGGAGACACCCAGGGCCAAAACATGTTCAGCGGATACCTGGTCTATCCCTTCTCTGAGCAATGAGAGGGAAATAACTGTACATACATACACAGCAATCTTCATCAGAGATTAAAACCATGAAAAGATGTCCATGTGTGAGTCTTCATATAAAATTGCCATAAAAATGACTAAATGAATCCTAGCAAAAAACAGTATATGGCTTTATGAATAAAGGTGACTTTAATAGTTTTCTGTGGTGCTTATTCCTTCTAGTTTGTTGACATCATCTTTTTATATGCTAGCTTTGTATATATACTGAATAAAAATATAAAACCATATTTATTTATAAAATGATAACTAAATGTGGTAACACTTTACTTAAAGCCTTTATGCATAATGCATTATAAAAGTATTTTAATGCATTATGCTGTCTCATAATGCATTGTAATACATGATATCTTGTCGTAAATAATTATAACCGAATTTAAAATGCATAGTGTAACAATGAGTTGATAAGTGTTATAATGTATTAATTGTGGTTACAATTATGCATGCATTAAAAGGTACATTACAAGGCATACTTAATGTATTAAAACTACTTTTATAATGCATTATACATAAAAGCTTTAAGTAAAGTGTTACTCCAAATGACAGCAATGCAGCATATACTCTCTCTCACTCTCGCTCTAAAGGTTTTACAAAGCAGTATCTACTTTCTGCAAAAACGTTAATGCAAGTAATACTATGGTGGCCGAGAAGTGCAGAACAAATCACAATTCTGAAAACAAAATAACAAATTACAAACGCAAATGCAAGTCTAAAAAACAAAATAACAATTCAGAAAGCACAACAACAATTCAGAAAACATTATAACAAGTCAGAAAACACAAGGAAAAAATCAGACAAACCGGAAGAGGTAGGTATAGTTTGAGACAGCGCCATTGGTTTGGGATTACTCACCGCTGACTGGACGAGACATCTGTCAATCAACGTATACAGGGAGAACCAGCTGAAGAACAGCAGAGTCGTGGTAGAAAGTTCGGAGATGGTATTAAAGTAGCTCAGTTTAAATGTATTGTATTAATTGCCCTTACTCTGGAATAAAAAATACGGAGTGTATATTTACATTTAGTTAAAAGTGGCTGTAAACATCAGCTCCAGTGGCGCAGATGGATAAGCACTTGCCCTTGGCTTTTGAACGCGCGATAGACTGCCCCCCCGGACTCGATCCCGCCTTTTGCCTTACTTTTTTTCCCTCCCTTTTCAAATCTCGTATCACATCGTAAAAGGCATTTATTTTCAATAAAAATTTAAGGAAATAATCAAAAAGTTGAAAAAAAAGTATCGAGTAGGGTTAGGGTAGGTGTAGGGAGGGCTTTATTGTACGAATAAGGTGGCATCCATTTAATAATTTTAATTAAAATTATAATTTACACTCAATATATTATTATTGCATACTGTTTTATAATGTACTACAATACTGAAGTGCAGATAATTGCCACTATTTGCAACAAGTAGTATACTTGATAGTAGAAATCCTGCTATTTTAACATAGTGTAACTAGATATTTGCACTTAGTGTAAATAGAATCCACTGCTAATACGAGATTTGAAAAGGGAAAAAAAGTCGGCACAAGGCGTATCGCACCCGTCGATCGCTTCCAACAAGTTTGTTACGCACACTGATTCCATCTGCGCCACTGATTATTACAAGCCCTTTTAACTAAATACTAAATATATAATCCCCGTATTTTTTATCCAGAGTAGAAGCATTCATACAATACATTTAAACTGAGCTACTTTAATACCATCTCCGAACTTTCTACCAGGACTCTGCTGTTCTTCGGCTGGTTCTCTCTGTAGTACGGTGATGCAGATGTCTCGTCCACTCAGCGTGAGTAATCCCAAAACCCAGGGCGCTGTCTCAACTAATACCGACCTCTTCCGGTTTGTCTGATTTGTCGTTGTGTTTTCTGACATGTTATTTTGTTTTCGAATTTGTCATTGTGTTTTCTGAATTGTTATAATGTTTTCTGAATTGTTGTTGTGCTTTCTGAATTGTTACATTGTTTTTTAGACTTGCATTTGCGTTTGTAATTTGTTTTTGTTTTCAGAATTGTGATTTGTTCTGCACTTCTCGGCCACCGTATTATACTATCTATCTATTTTCAATCGATTTATCAGCATCAACAAGCTTGACACTTGAACTGAATCCAGTTTTGTCATCACAAATCAAATCATAACCCAGAAGTGAAAGGAGACAGCTTTAATTGATTTGTTTATTATTATTTTATTGTTACTAGTTTGAAAGTAAGTACTTTATATACGTAAGTACTGTGTATCACTAACAACTTCGATTGTCACTTGAGGTGGGTTGTCATGTAAGAAAGAAATGTTGTCCCTGCCTAACAATACATTAATAAATACATGCATATATGTGCATTCATGTTGTGAGAAAAAAACTTAAGAGAAATCACTTTCATATAAAACAGTTTATGACTATTTCTTTTAACTAATATTGTTTTAAACAGAATAATTTTATGCTGGATTTTTATATTTACGAATTAAAGTCTAGGTTTAGAATATAGGATATACAGTAATAATAATATCTGTATGCATAAAGGTCATTTGGAAAGTTTTCATGAGTTTTACTGTGATCATAATATAACATCATATCATTTTTTTCAGCAAAATCAATGCTTGTAAAGAACCACACTAACATGAGACACGACAAGATACAGTTTACATTAAAAGTAATGGTCGATGAAATTAATCCCTCAGTTAAATAACATTTTAAGTACCAAGTACCAAAACCAAGATCTCTTAATCATATACTCCACATCTAAACTTAACAACAACCTTACTAACTACTAATACGCAGCAAATTGGAAGTTTCGTACTGCTGAAGTCATAGTTAAAAGTTACTTAATATTGGGAATTGGACCTTAAAATAAAGTGTGACTTAAATATAGTAGCATTGCATGCTTCCAGCATTAGATAACGTAGTATTGAACACACACTGGGGAGTATTTTGTACATAGAAGGCCTTGTTAGCGTTTGCGTCCTAAGTGTCAGTAAATCATGTTGCTTCAGCAGTCCTCAGCTCTCTCTTATTTCCCTTCTGCCAATGCTTCTGCATTGAAATACCTTATATACCGTACCGCTGACAGACCGTGCTCTGTGTCTCTGATGTGTGATGATTCATCTATAATCTATACAGTCCATCTGTCCATTTATGTCCCTGTCTAAACTCAAAGCCCTCTGCTTATGCCTTCACACAGCCTTCCTCTTTCTCTCTGCTGATGCAGTGGTGTGGTATTTGGAGAATTCTGCTCTCTGACCAAACTACAGCCTCTTGGCTTGGTTGCTGTCCTCATCCAAGCCTCTTCCCAAATAAGGCTTTGCTTTAACAAAGGGCTGAACCAGAAAGCTCAAGTGCAGAGCGGAGAGGAGGGTGGGCTTGAGGAAAAACAGCATGTCCTTTTATGGCGTCAATTTACTTTTCTCTGCCCCCTTTCACCGAATGCCTCGTTTTTTGTTTCTCTAATGGAAAAGACATCTCGTCTTGAAACAGCGATACTCTGCTGAACATATTAAAGCTCCAGAGTGACTGGTGTCTGCACGAACGACAAAGTCATCTTCATTTTCACTAGAGTAAGTATGTTTTTCACATGCTTTCAACTCCTTTCAGTCAGGTGTTTTGCTGATTGCTGTGGCTTTTAAATGATATACTGTAAAGTAATAATCCATGCAACTCTACATGCTCTACAATGCAAAATTTACATACTATCTTTAAAAAACAAAAACCAGACCTGAAAAAAATGCTTAAATTTAGTATCTTTCATGACTTTTTGATTGCAAGTTATCAAGTTCACTTCAGTGTTTCTGTAATATTTGAAATTTTGATGTGTAGCGTGAGCTTCTTCTTTGTTGTTAATTACAGCACTCGTATCAAACATGTATATCTTTCTTTATAAACATTTAACGCAGACCTAGCCTATTCCAATTCCCCTACATTATCATTGATGCAGAACAAAACTAAAGCACTCAGATCAGGGTGAAAAAAGAATGCCTAATGCAATATTGAAATGGAAACTTTATGGAAACTTAAAGGGATAGTTCACCCCCCAAAAAAAAAAAATTAAAATTCTGTCATCATTTACTCACTCTCGGGTTATTCCAAACCTGTATGAGTTTCATATTTCTGTAGAACACAAAAGAAGATATTTTGAAGAATATCACTAAACAAACAGTTGCTGGTCCCCATTGACTTCCATAGTATGGGGGGGGGGAAATACTATGGAAGTCAATGATGACAGGATTTTCCTTTTTGGGTGAACTATCCCTTTAAATGACACTTGTGTAAATGTCATAGCATTAGAAAACATAAGCACTTTAAGTTTTACATTTTTCTCAGGTCTAACTTCACCTCTGGTTTGGTAATGTGTGATCTAATGTTCTGGAAAACCGGAAACCATTTACATCTGACACATTTATACTGGTTTATTTTCCTCTTTATTATATTATATACAATTTTAGCAAATAAATTTGTACTATTTGTCCTGAAATGACTCATAATTAAAAAATAAATGAATGAATTTAACAAAAAGGTGCAGATGTAATGCTCATAGGGTGAATGACTTTAAACTCATTCCTTAAGGTTGGAACTTCAGAGGAACGTTTAAGCTGCAGATGGCAGCACAGTGAAGGTGCTGCTCTCTTGGGTTTGTGTGTGTTGTGTGTGTTTGTGTGTGGTGTGTGTGTTTGTGTGTGTGTGTGTGTGTTTTTTTTTGTTTGTGTGTGTGTGTGTATGTGTGTTTTGTGTGTGTGTGTGTGTGTGTGTGGGGTGTGGTGTGTGTGTGGTGTGTGTGTGTATGTGTGTGTGTGATTTATATGCTCGAGTCGATGGTGTTACGGACTGCTGAGATGTGTGACTGTAGCTGATAGTGTTTCTGCCGAAGCATGTTCATCTGATCCTGTCATATTCAGCTGTACAGTACTGATTTCCCCATCCACCTCCACTCAAGGACTATATGAACATGTGAATCTCTCAGCCTCTGCCTTTATGATTGCTTTTTGTGTAACAGTTTAGCTCAAGTTATCCATTTGAAATAACATCTTTTTTTATAATTGAGCTGAACTGTTTGCCGTTGGAAATGCTGGACTGTTTACACCGCACAATATTTATAAGCATGATTTGTACTTCGATTTCATGGCTTTGTGGCTGCTTCCAATTGCATCATTGGCTTTTTTCCACTTTATTCTGATGGTGTTTAGCTTAATTTAAATAGATACAGGTTTGTTGCAGGAGAAGAGGATTTGAGGAAAGGTAAAATAATGAAAAACGTCCCCCAACTGTGTTCTTGTTTTGTATCTTTACACAACAACACACAAGCATTGTTCATGTTGAAAATGTCTAATAACATTTGACAGTAACATTTCAGACAGACTACACTGGAACAAAAACAATATAAAATTATGATAAATCTGACACGGAATTGCACATATTAAGAAACTTAATATTATACTATTGACTTCTCCTCTACGCAGGGAGCTTCAAGCATGGCAAACAAGGGTCCTTCTTATGGGATGAGCCGCCAGGTGCAGGATAAAATCGAGCAGAAGTACGACCCTGAGCTGGAGGTGCGTTTGGTGGAGTGGATCGTGACTCAGTGTGGCTCTGGAGTTGGAAAACCAGAGGCTGGAAAACTGGGCTTCCAGGCCTGGCTCAAAGACGGATGTGTAAGCCATGCATGCACGGCAATCATGCAAGCAACTGTACTTAAAAAAAAGGCTGCCAAGAAACAGACTTTGACAGCATTTTATTTATTTGTTTGTTTGTTTGTTCTTTCTTTAACCAAGAAAATAAAAACCTTGAGATTTTAAAATCTCTTTTGCAAGAGAGTCCTGGCCAAGACAAGCAACACATGTAGTTTCACAAAAATAATCCTTCAGAAAGGAACAGTGGTGTATAAAGTACCTGAGAGCCATACTCAAGTAAAAGTACAGATATCTTACCAGAAAATGACTTTGGTAGAAGTTGAAGTCACCGTTTAGAATATTTCATGAGTAAAAGTCTTAAAGTATGTGATATTTACTGTACTTAAGTACGAAAAGTATATATTTTTTTATCTTAAACGTACTTAAGTATTGAAAATAAAAGTACAAGTAAATTCAAATGGAAAAGAAGCAAATAAATATCATACACAGCTTGAGTAGCAAGATTGTGTTCAGTTTGAACTCTTTCTACCATTTTGTATTTTTGGGTAAGAATAAGAAGCACTTCATCCTGTACTTAGTGTCTTTCATTCCAATGTAAGAAAAAATTTCTGGAATCTGCATATGAAATAGGATTTAGATGTATTTACACAGGTTTATGTATCTCAGAGGGGACATGGATGCATTTAACCTGCAGTTACAGATGCATAAAGAGGCCTAATGTTTTGTTTTCAACATAAAACGTTAAATACTGATATTTGAAATAATTTAAAACATAAAAAAAATTGTCGAAATGTGAATTAAAACCGCCCGTAGTTTTTTTTTTTTTTTTTTTATTGCATATGAACATATATAACAGTAAGAGAAATACAACTTTGCATATAAATCCCATCAGTACACAAAATTACAAGTAAAACAAAAAATTATCTTTATAATAATTCATCTGATTTTAAATGTGGCCTGAGAATGTCTATTATTTTGGTTTGTGAGATCAGAGATCGCACTGCGCACACATACAAACATTCAGGAGGACACAAACTTCTTGAGAATGCTGGCCCGTGACTTTTATTAATAAAATAGCCTATATACTGGATCGCTACATTATATTCATCAGCAACGAGGAGGTAAAATCGCTGTGTTTGAATTAACTAAACTCACAGCTTCATTGTTTGTAGAGAGATGTGCAGACGCTGGTAATTCACATATGCAACTGTCACCTCTCTCTCTCTCGATCAATCGAATAATTTATTCAAGTAGCTAAACAGCTAGCCGTGCATTATCCCTTATGTATTTGCTCTTTTAGCAGCATTTTTACTGCAATATTGAAATGACGGCCTTGTCATTCTTGGTGTACCCAAAATGCTTTTACACTATCGCCTTCATGCATTTCTCTGGTGGAAATAAAGCTTCGCTGTTTGGTCCCTCTGTTATAGATAATCTAGTGTGTGTAGTAGCATCCGTGTCTCTGATAAGCACGTAATTTTAAGCTGGTGCACCACTGGTGTAACTTTGTTTTCGTTTTGCGTAAATTAATTGCAACTCTTCTGAAGAGAGGAAGAGTGGAAGACTTGTATGTTCTGAGGAAGAAGTGGATGAGGCAATGCAGCTGCATGTGGAGACTCCAAAATGGACATTGCACCGGGGATTGTCCTTTCCAGCTACCAACACTCAAGTCATGGCAGATTTTACTCTGGACAAAATAAGGGCAGTGGTGGAGAAAGCTCAAGCAGGACATTCTGAAACCACCCATAGGATCTATAATAACTGCCCAAAGCTGCTGAAGAGGTTGAAAGGTTGACTCAATGAAATTGATAACAGCCAGCCGCTTGTGAGCTTTAAGGTATGGCGCTTCCAGTATGGCATCATGCAAAGGCTGTATAGCAGGTTTGTGTGAAGGTGTGTCTGGGTGTTCCACTTTTAGCTCAGTCAATCTGTACAGCAAGACCTCCAAGCTCCGCTCACCAGTCTCATCGGTGGTGGAAGATTTCAAAGTCAAGGCAAGAGCAACCAGCACACTGCTACTGTCTAAAGATGAGAAGTTTTGACATGCCAACAAAACTGTCAATTGTGGCATGAGGTGGAAGCCACAGGAGGCAGTGAGGGAAACAGAATCATACTGGAAACATCAGGAAATCATTGGCATGATCTGCCAAGGACGACTGGGACTGGGAACCTACAAAACAAGAGCCAAAGGTAAGAAGACACTTGTGGGTCAGAGAGGCCGGCTTGTAAAAACAGTAGGGTTCTCCTCTCAGGGGCAGTGGATGCAGTGGGATCAGGCCCTCGAGCGTTCGCCGTCCTGGAGGGAACTCTGGAGTGCTGACCAAGGCAAACTGATCTTCCTCTTGCATGCTGTAGCTGACCGATTACCAACTCCAAACAACCTAAAGATCTGGGGCCATGATCCTGATGTCCCAACGCAGTGGGAGAAGGTCACCACAAATGGAGACATGACAAGGTTCTTGTTGAAATTGCCAAATGCACAGCCTTCCAGAGGGTCAAAGCCAATAAATTCCAGGCCCCACCACCCAGAGGAGTCAGTTTCCTAAAGCAAGGAGACAAGACTCCCAAGATAAGAAGAACTGACGGTACCCTGCCCAGTGGCAGCTCAAGGTGGTTGTGGTTAATCAGAGATCACAGTTGGACCCCTTCTGCAGGTGAAGGCTGATCTGGTGTTTGCTGACACACTCAGGTGAAGCGTACAGGTTGAGGGGCAAAACACTCATGACCCTGAGATGACTGCTGAAGATGCGGAGGGATTTCCAACAGTACGAGCGCTCTGACCACGCTGCCAACGACTGCCACAAACAGGAATATATCACATCCGTAGTTGCTCCTGCAGTTTCTGCTTGTGGTAAAGCATCGCTGATGATTATCTCATCTATATTTGAAATGTTTTTGTTGTTGTTTTTTCAAAACAAATGTAAAACACCAAACCGATCTTGAACTCCCATTACATGGTATGGAAATGATAAACAACTTGATCATTATAATACATTACTAACATGAAAATTTCAGTCACATTTTATTTAAAGGTGAAATATCATGAAAATCTGACTTTTCCAGGTCTAAAGTGCTATAATCAGGTCCTCGGTGCATCTACCAACCCAGTAACTTTGTTTTGGTAAGCATTTTTCTGAGAGCATCTGAAAAAACGAGCGCGTCTGATTTCTCTCCCTCAGTGACGTGGTAAAGGGACCTCATTATAATATTACCGCCCCTTAATCTGTAAGTTTACACCCATGGCGCCGTCATTTTGATTTCGCAAGCGACAACGGTGTACCAGCTCTAATGCCATGGCGAAAGTTTGAGCAAAACATGCTAACTGTTCTGTCTTTGGCTGCACAGATGAGCACAGAACACTGTTTAGAGTCCCAGCCTCAGAGGAGACAGAGCAGTGCATTTATTGATGTATTTACTGTATATTGCTGCTGCCACACAGATCTAAAATAAACATGAGATTTATTTCCCAGCTGTTTACCTTCACAGACATAACCCACTGTTTTTGTAACTCATGTGTTTTTAACGTAAACTTGTGTGTGAATGAGAGCTTAGTTTAGTGCTCGCATGCTGCGACAGCCGCTTTCTGTGCGTGTGCTTCAGATGTGTGCGCTCAGAAAACCCTATATCAGAAGTTTAAACTCATATGGTTTAAAACACATGATTTCAGCGTGATAAACATGATAATCATAACCAAAACAGAAGTTTTTTAGCAGGTCCGAGATGTAATGGCGCAGCTCTATTATGGAAAAGGGGGCGGGGAGCAGCAGCTCATTTGCATTTAAAGAGACAGGCACGAAAAACAGCTCTGCTTCCACTCAAAATAGGCATTTTCAAAATGATATAATAAATGATCTGTGGAGTATTTTGAGCTGAAACTTCACAGACACATTCTGGGGACACCAGAGACTTATATTACATATTGTAAAAAGGGGCAAAATATGTCTCCTTTAAGGTCCAATTCTTGCTATAAACAAACCCTTAACTATGACTTTTGCCTCGATAAACTCCTAATTTGCTGCTTACTAATAGTTAGTAAAGTAGTTGTTAAGTTTAGGTATTGGGTCGGATTGGGGATGCAGAATACGGTCATGCAGAGTTTTTTTTTAACAGACCAACAGATCACAGTTCATGAAGAACCAATGAAAGCTGTAAGATGAGTCCAAAAAAAAGTGTTTTGACAAAATTATAAATGAGTGAAAAGCTAGCTGCTAGCTAAACCTAGACTATTCAGTAAAAAAAAAGAGAAAAGCTAAAATGAATAGGGATTGAAGTAGTGATTGGCACAAGAAACGTGAAGTTTCTGGAAAGTAATCTTGTTTTCTGTACCGCTCTCAGGTTTTGTGTGAGCTCATCAATACTCTGTGTAAGGACAAGCCTGTGAAGAAGATCCAGAGCTCCAGCATGGCTTTCAAACAGATGGAGCAGATCTCACAGTTCCTCAATGCTGCGGAGCAATACGGCGTCGTCAAAACCGACATGTTTCAGACCGTAGATCTGTGGGAGGGTGAGTTCAACAAAAGAACTATATATATCTGTGATAAACATTCAAATCCCATGCCAAAATTCACCATTCGATATATGTGTTTAAATTATCATTGTTTACATTTCTGTATTAACTTAACATCATCAGCTAACTTTAAATAAGTTTGTTAAATAAAGTTGAATAATTTTTAATGTATGGCATGAGACAAAGCAAAACTAAACTAGAACTAGGTTATCATTTGTGCAGTAATCATTTGCGTAATTAAACCTGAAATGCTTGGATTTAATTTAATTTTTTTCAACTATCACATCTGTTATGGGCAAAATCATCCTTTTTGTTGCATAATATTTCTTAGTACAAAGTAGTTATGTCTAGTAGGTCTAGTTATTAACCAATTTTGCATTAACCTTCAACTCAGTAATATCTACGGTAGGGATGTGCGTATCGTTCCTGAAGTATCGAAATATCGATACTGATGCGAGTATCAAAAGTATCGATACTCAAATAAAAAATATCATTACTAAGGTGTTTTATTTACCAGTGATTTTGTTTATTTGACAAAAAAATAATAATGCGTACAATATGCAATATTTGTTAGCAAATAAATGTGTAGGATAGAACTATTTTCCTGCTCATCTGAGCATACGCAAATGTTGCAAGACAGAACCAATCAATAAATGTTAATATAAATCATACACTGTTAGATGTATGCAACAGCCGGTCACTGGCAGTCCCTTATGAAAATGAACCATGGTGTTACTAAAGTGACCATAGTTCAGCTATAGTATTTGTATTTCCATGGTTACCACTACAGTAAACATATTTTAACCACGTGTAAACAAAATCTCGAAAATATCGAATACGTTTTGAATGTTAAAATGCATTTCAAATATAAAGTGAAGTGGGTATCATACCCATTTTAGTCATTTAACAATTTAATAAATTTAAAGTTCAGTTTAGAAGTATCATATCGGTATCGATATCGACGATACTGGCCTTTAAAAGTATCGGTATCGTATCGAAAACAAAATAAGTTGTATCGCCCATCCCGACCCTACGGTGGCCGAGAGAGCTCGACGCACTGCAAATGAAAAAACACATGAAAATTAAGAAAACAATTCATCTGTTTGACAGCACATGTGCTGCAAATACTCACAACACAACCCAAAAAAACAGAAATGCACCCCCCCCCCCCCCCTGCAAATTGCCTACTCATAACACAAATACGAACAAGCTGCAAATATGCACAGACTACATTGGAAATGTTTAAGGGAACCGCAACAAGTGACGAACCTGGCTGGGATGTGCTTATAAGTGTCTACTCTGAAACGTGAGATTTTTGTGTGTATAATTCCTTAGGTTCTTTTTTTTTAAGCTGATGAAATACTACACAATTACTGCAACTGTGAAATGTAAGCTGGATACTTTTAACTTAAAAAAATAACCATGGTTTTACTATTAAAATAAATAAATAAATAGCCTATATATTATATATATTTTTAATTATTATATAAAAAATAAATACAAATAAATAATAGTTACTATAGTTAAACCATGGTATATTAACTACACTAATCTAGTTTAACCATGGTATTTGTACAACTGTTATACAAATGGTGATCAATACATGGTTACGGCTTTTACTATAATAAAATCATGGTTAGTTTTCGTAAGCATTGTTGGGTCCCCTTTGTGGTCTGTGCTACTTGCAGCTTGTTTTTTGTTTGTGTTGTGAGTATTTGCAGCACGTGTTGTCAAACTGATGATGTTTTTTTAATTTGCTGGTGCTTTTTATATTTGCATGTGTTTTCTTAATTTGCAGCGCGTTGAGCTCTCTCGGCCACCATAATACTGTCCATCCATGCATTCTAAACCGCTTGTCTCTTTCTTTTCTTTTCAATGATGTACCGAGTTTTTCTTTATTGGGATTTTGGGAATGTTCACCAATGGATGCTCTGCAGTGAATGGGTGCCGTCAGAATGAGAGTCCAAACAGCTGATAATCCACAATATCCACAGCACTCCAGTCCATCAGTGAACATCTGGAGAAGACAAAAGCTGAAACTAATCCATCAAGACGTTTTTAACTAGAATCCCAGTCCATAATCCATAATAACTCTTCCTCCAGTGAGTCAGTGTCGGTGGAATCAGATAGAAAATCTGCACAGATCAGCAGCGTTTCAACAGTTCTAAACAGTTATGTTGGTGGATTTTGATGTGAGAGTACAACAGGGGATGGACTTTTTCATTTGAGGAAGAGTTATTATGGACTCATATTTTAGTTAAAAGCGTCTTAATGCTGGATGTGTTTCATCTTTTGTCTTCTCCAGATGTTAACTGATGGACTGGAGTGCTGTGGATTATTGTGGATTATCAGCTGTTTGGACTCTCATTCTGACGGCACCCATTCACTGCAGAGCATCCATTGCTGAGACACTGATGCAATGACACATTTTAAACAAATTTTTGGGTGAAATATACCTTTAATATGTTAGTATGATACTGCCAGAATTTACTTGCCTTTTTTTCCCCCAATTTCTTTTACCTTTGTAATAGGGTTAAAATAATAATGCTTTAGGTTTAGAATCAGTAACAATAATTATTAGCACATTAGTAAAAAAAAATAAAAATAACTATTAGAAAAAAGCATTTGATACTTTGGGCCTGAGGTGTGGAAGATATTATTTCTTATAAGTTCAACAATAACCTTTCAAATGAAATGATCCTGACAACAACCCAGTTGTAGAATATTTTAAATCAGAGTTGAAATAAAACAGTTAATAGGCTGTATGTGAAAAATGCTCTCCAAACTGGAAAAGACAAAACCGAGCTTGATGAGGAATGCAGCAAATGTGCTGATTATATCCTGATCTCTGACACAGGAGAATGTAAAATGATTTCTAATGCTACTGTAACAAATGTTTTAAATGGGGTTTTAACCGTTCAGAGAGGGATGAACATTCAAACCAAAATAATAACCCTTGACTTGTATCCATAATTCCAAAAAACAAGTATCTTTTTGAATATTTACCACTGGACATATTTACCTTGGACTATGGTTCCTGTTAAAACAAACAAACAAACATACATTCAACATCTAATCAATCGGGTTAGAACAAATGCAGGAATCACTCCCTGCTAGATCCCAGAATTCAAGAAAATCAAAACAGTTAAGATCTCTGTGCATCTTTATAGCTTGTTTGCATAAATGAGCTGTGCTTTAATCATGCTGCTGCTGCTGCTGTGACGTCAGGAAAGGACTTGGCCGCGGTGCAGAGGACTCTCATGGCTCTTGGCAGCATCGCCGTTACTAAAGATGAGGGCAGCTTCCGCGGAGATCCCAGCTGGTTCTTCAAGTGAGCACCAACGATCACCGGCTCATAGATCAAATCTGAATTTCATTACTGTTGACATGTTAAATATCTGCTCTCTGTCTGCTTGCAGGAAAGCTCATGAGAACCGGAGAGATTTCTCTGATGACCAGCTGAAAGAAGGGAAGAGTGTCATAGGTCTGCAGATGGGGTCCAATAAAGGGGCGACCCAGTCCGGCATGACGGGCTACGGCAGACCTCGACAGATCATGAACCCATGAGCCAAGCGCTCGCCAGTCCTTCCCTCGGTTCCCGGAGCGTCCCAGCTGGCCAGAGCGACAGTGTAATAAATATAGACTCCACTCAGTACTAAAACAAATTTCCACACCCAGTGTCAGTCCCTACTTGTGTAACATATTTGGTCTAATTAAAATGTTCTTTGTTGAACAGAGTAGAATTGAGTGTTTCATCTACTGTGCGGTCTAACCTTCAGCTATCTGCAAATCAACATCACATCAAAATGATCCCCATTTACTCTTATTGTGGTGCATGTTAATGCAAAAATAATTGTTTTACTTGCTCTACTTATGAAACGTCTCGTCTTTTAGGCCGATTTCACTGATCAAGCTTATATTTCACTACCTGTCATACAGAAAGACTTCTTAGCAACCAATCAATTCCTCAAAGTCAGCTTCACTCGCCTCAGAAATGAATTGGCATGCTATCAACATTTTGTGTTGATTTTAAGAGCTTGTCTAAAAACACTTAACACTGTAACCCATGCAGAGATCACAGAGATAATAAAACAGTTTCCCTTTTGTTTTTATTCAGACCACATCTGAGTTCTTGTTCACAGAATACCACCACTTCAGTGTAAAAAAAAAAAAAGAAAGAAAAAAGGCTAGATTCAGTAAAACGTCTGCAGGTGAGCAGACCTCCAGTTTAAACGATCTCTTCCCCTGTCTTTCAAAATTCAAGTCTCAGAGGTATTTATTTATACTCAGAAAAGACCTAATAGTGACACATTCAATGCATCACGATCAAGAAAGAAGTCATTGTATCATTCACTCAGCCAATCACATCACACACTCTCTCAATCATATATGCAAATACTGCACTCTTATAAGATAACATTCTCATGAACACATCAGCAAATAAATCAAAGAAAACAAAAGAAGGCAACTCAAAATAGAGCATTTGGCTCACATGCGCAAACAAAAGCGAAGTGCAACCTGAAATTTCAAATGAATAAAATAGAGACAAAAAGAGAGAGAGACGGTTTTCCCTGAGTGCTACGTGTTCTCATCAGCAGCAATGAGCGGGACTTTAGACTCATGGTCCATCTCGGGCTGGATTTCCACCACTTGACTGTCCTCTAGGCCCGTGGATACGGCCTGAAAGCCTCTGTGCCGTCCCGTGCCGCTCATTCTGCACCCGCGCCAGTCCCAGTGAGTGAGGGTCACTTCCAGAGTGTAATAGAGTGACCAGAAGAGAGCGAAACAGCCCAGCAGCAGGAGAGACTGCAGACCACAAAACAACACCTTGACCATCAGTTACTGGCTACTCGCTCTTCTTCAACAGCTTACATAAACATGCTGATTTGCTCCCACACTTCAGAAACATTTATTGTTATCAATATTTAAAACAGCTGAGTACATTTTTTGCATCCACGGTTCAATACGCACTTGTGAATTGCGGTTTTTCGGTTTTGCGTTTAAATAATATCCGCGTGTTTTATTACTCTCAGAATTGGCTCTGTGTGTGTGTGTGTGTCCGTGAGTTCACGTGCTGAGATGAGGAAACACCTCCCTGCTTATATTTGAAAAAGCAACATACGCCGAGCATCTTCCCTTGTAATGACATGCAATGATAAGCCTTTCTAAACCTGTTGTCCAACAAAAGAGAACATTATAACTTGTTTTTACTTCACAACATCAGTCGAGTGTTTGAAATAACTTCCTTTTGTGATCTGATGCGGCTTCTTATCACAGAACGAGGCAGAACATATATTCTATACTGTAATAAAGGCTATGTTGATTAGAAATGGCTTGCAAATATACTTAATCATTATGAAAATACCCGAGATGGCTTGAAGAACACAGATAAACCATATATTGTCGCAGGAGAGTGTTTATTGTCCTTACATTTCATCATTCAAAACGGTTAAAGTTATATCTTCTTTTTATTTAGTTACAAAGATAGCGATGCTTTTATCCATTTTAGGGATTTCCTGGAACGTCATCAGTTCTATTACTTCTGTGATGCATATGTGGATTTTCTGCGCGAGGGCGCCCTCTGGCGTCCAGTATGAATGAAGCAGACATATAATAATCCATGCTTTTTCCAGTGTACAGAGGTTTACAGGAGTTTTTTTGTAGTTAATTTGTTGCAAAAAACACTTTGATGTGCCCAGCCATCAGAACCGAACCGAAAACCGTGGTTAAAAACCGAGGTACGTATTGAACCGTGGACTAACTGTATTGTTGCATCCCTAGTGTAAGCCATACAGTAGTTCTACACGTGAAGACACACCTTCAGGCTGCTCGAGGTGAATGGGCTCACGATTTCAGGAGGAACGTCTATACCAGGAGGGCAGGGAAGAGCAAAACTTCTGTCCAGATACTGTCCACCCATGGCGTCTTCAACAACCCTGACAATTCAAGCAAACATGCATACACATACAGTATTATTAAAACTAAAGCTAAACAAGATTCAGTGGCAGGACTCAAGGATCATATGGAAACACTTTAGCATGAGGAACACATTCACTATTAACTACAACTTTTGCCTCAATAAACTCCTAATTTACTTCTTATTATTAGTCAGTAAGGTAGTTGTTCAGTTTAGGTATGTGGTACATTAAGGATCCAAAATATGCTCATGCAGAGTAAGGCATTAATATGAGCTTTATAAGTACTAATAAACAGCCAATGTGATATATGCATGCTAATAAGCAACTAGGTAGTAGTGAGAACTGAACCTTAAAATGAAGTGTTACCGATTATACCGCTAAAGCTCAAGAATATATTTAACAGACCAGTCAGATATCCTAAAATATCCTCAAGTAAATGCAACGGGTTTCAGTCGTCTATGGCTCACCTCCGTCTCTCTTTCACTTGCTGATGAGAAAGAGATGAGCCATACAGAGTGAGTTTCCAGTGCTTCAGGACTCCCGACGACAGAGTCGACTCTTCTGAAAGACAGAAACACAGATGATGCGTTAGTTTCTATGTTTTTATTGCCATACCAGCATCTCTGCTATTTTCACTGAACAGCAGTGCTACAGAAGAGAAATTAACTTGCACACTTAACAGCACAAACCGGCAAACAATGCCACATGACACGGAGCTAAAGCATTAAACCTCAAATAGCATCTGTCCTTTGCTCATTCCAAATTACTCAAGGGGTTCAGAGATCGACAGCTGCGCATGATAACAAGTTATATAGCACACTGACATTCATTATAACAAATACACACTTTTCTAATAATTAATTCATAATTTTAGCCTAACTGCATTAGGGGGCATTCACACAGAGTGTTTTTACTTTGAAAAACACAAGACGCGAGCAGTAGAATGGGGAAAAACGCAAGGCCTTGAGATGTGTTTTGTTAAAGTTGAACTTATTTTAATTTGAGAGCTGTGTTTTTAGACTGCTGTATCATGCACAAGATGCTGCAAATGACACAAGACATGAGCACAATGCTCAAACACATCCATCTAGGATGTATTTATGTAGAAAACCAATGGGAATGTAGTGCAGTGGAATGGAAAAACGCATTTTTTTTTTTTTTTGGCTAAGGTACTTCTTTATAATCGATACTCGGGTACTACAGTTTGGTTTTATATCAAAGCTTTGACAAAACATGAACTGCAATCTTTTCAAATATCCCCTGAGAAACCATTAGTCTCGCTAAACATAGGGTGTAAATATCACGTCCTTTTAGTTATCCTCTCTAGTATTGCTTGCAAAAAAGGAAATCTGTTTCTTTGCCCTTTCAAGTTTTGTTTAATTTCAAAACCATTTCGTTTCAATTCATACTTGCTGGTGTTTTTGTGGACGGGTTTTTCTCATGAAACACTTTGCAAAGACCAAAACATTGCTTTGCCAAAGGGTCACTGTTTTACAGGTACAGGTTAGCTTTATTAGTTAGCCTCTGCTAAAAAATGCCAATATGCCAGCTATATATATTGTCTTTTTTTGCAAGAATAGTCCAATAGCTGCTAGTAAATGACTTGGGATTATGCATGTTCTTGTGGTGCTATCAGCCTTTACTGTATTTTGAAGATGCTTTCTTGATGATAAGTAGGGCTGTCAAAACAAATTAGAATTTTGAATATTCGTCGAATTTAAAATACAATTCCACATGTGAATGCAAAAACGTTGCATTCGAATTTTTGGTGTGCGTCAGGCTGCCTTATCAGTGGACACAAGATGCGATGACGATATAAGTGTCATTGCATTTTAATGTTTTGTTAGCTAATCCAGATGAAGCCACTAGATGATGCGCTGTTATGTTGTTCAGTCAAAATATTGCAAGTAAACAGACTTAAGCGGGAGAAGATGTTGTTTACATCAAAACTGAAACCAAGCCGTTCACACAGAATGCATATTTATCGCATTTTCTAGAGGGACATCTATCACCATTGCACTCGCGTCTCGCACAAGAGAGCTGCATGTTTAGAAAGCCATGTAAAATTAATGTAAGTTCAACTTTTAAAAAACACGTCTCGAGACTTTATGGCGGTTTTCCCCATCCCCCTGCATCTCATGCTTTTAAATAAAGAAAGCACTCTTTGTGATTGGTTTTCAGTCCTTTGTATTAAACTATACATACATGCATGATGCGGTTTTGTTTCTAATTGTTTAAGCAACTTAGTAATATATATGGTTCGAATTCGAATTTAATTTGAATATTGATAATATTTAAGTACAAAATTCGAATTTAGTTTTTCAGCCATTCTGACAGCCCTAATGCTAAGGGTAACGGCTGATGAAGTGAAGTCTTGCACTAAAAAAGAAGTGCATTTCAAAATGAGTAGTGATGTGTAGACTGTGCTGTCTTACTATAGTCGGTGATCTGTAGCGTGTACTGTCCCTCGGCTCTTTCTCCCCAGCATCGCACAGTGGAAAACGTCCAGTCTGTGAATCCAGTCGTATCTCTACTCAAACAACAAAACGGGCGTTAAAAGTGGTCTCACAGGTTCAGAAGGCATGTGTGTGGAGTGAGTCAGAAGTGTGGGGACACTCACACATCCAGCGATCTCCGGGCCCCGATCAGAGAGCTCATTCCACTGGGACAGACGAGCCGGATCTCCACGTTCCCACGCCGCGGATGGACGATAGTCACAGTAACAGACACATGCTCCAGCGTCTGCATGCCAGACTGCCTCAGATCAGACAGAGAGACTATGAACCAAAGAGATTCAAATGAAAGAGAACAGCTGATATGCTTTTAGCTTTATTTTGCATAAAGCAAAAATGCAACAGCAAAGTCTGAACTGATTTTAATTTCACCATTGATATGAAGCAATTACAAAGAGAGCAGAAGAACATTCACACATGGCACTGCGGTCCACATTTACATCTGAATACTAGTTAACCTACATGCAAAGTCTAGCATTAAACCGCTAAAATAATCAGGTTTTAGTCAAACATGAAACTTGCACCAAGTCAGACAAATGTTAAACAGAGTGAGTAATTCAGTCCAATTAATTTGCGCTTCTTTAAAAAAAGAATATAAAGAAGTGGCTTGAGTCTGTTGAATGCTGATTTAACGCTACGCTGTCCCCTAGTTGTTGAGATGCAACGCTATAAAGTAAATTAACAATGTCCCTGTCTTTTACTCTCACAATTAGTGGTCGACCGGTATATCGCCAAGGCCGATATATCGGCCGATATTTGGCATTTTTCAAATATTGGCATCGGCCGTTCGAGGCTTTTATTTTGACGGCGCTGAGAGCGGCAGCGCCTAAACACACAGTGCTCACATTCTCCCTCTTGTTCGCCGTCGTTGTTAACAGTTCTGTCTAATACGGATAGAAGTCTGTCTAATAATCGATAGAACTGTTAAACAAAGGAATTCAAATGTATACAAAAAGTAATATAACGATTGCTTTTATATTATTAGTAATAGAAAGGCAAACATTATAATACTTTCTCGTTTGCTGTCAGCATTCAGCAATTTACATCATTTAAACAAATCTGTGAATGGCTAATGAAACTTTAACTTCACAAACCTTGCAAACTTAGTCAAATCCAGTTGTGATCTTGTGAAGTGTGCATGTGACCTGCATCATCGCGTGTTTCGGTCCATGCAAATTGAATGCTTTAAACATTAAATTCATGCTTTCAATTTATGCTGCGCTTTATGCATTTGCCCACTGTCATATTCATGTAATTTCCACTGTGTGCTGTATGTAAAATGAGCGTTACCTTGGCTTTATTTAAAAAATGAGTGTTTGATTCCCAATGGAACAAATTCCCCTTCCCCTTCCCTTGTGCCCTGTTGGTTACGGTTCTTCCTTTTTATTTTTTTTATAAATATTTATTATTTGTAAAAAATATTTCGTATTAATAGTATAAGTATGTTTGTTTTACAAATGTATTTTTTTATCCTTTTTCAAATTATTTCAAATTTCTTAAATATTAATTAAAATAAATACAATTATTCGGCTTTATATCGGCCACAGCCACCCTGTTTCCAAGGATATCGCAATCGGTGTCAAAAAAAACTATAGCGGGCGACCACTACTTCATAATGACTTATCATAATGTTTGTCTTTCAGAAAACGGATGGAATGTATGTAATAAAACCGGAATTACTGTATAACACGGCACTTTCACTGAATTTGATGGTATAAAAAAAAACTAAGGTCAGTGCACTTAAATCAAATCGCGATATAAACTAGGTCTGTGAATATTAAACTGCAAAAAAAAAACATTTTGAAATATGAATCCTCATGCCAAATAAGAAATACACAAAACAGCATCGGGGCTTCATAAATATATTATTTTTTAATATTAAAATGGCTTGTTTTTGAAACTTAAGTAATTAGACCGGATTTGGGATTATTAAAATTTAATGATTTCATGGAATCCGACTAAACCTTAGAATATCGGCCGAATTATCGGTATCGGCCTTTTTTTTTACTCCTTAATATCGGTATCGGCCCCCCCCCAAATCTCATATCGGACTACAAAGACTACATTGCAAAAGGTTGTATTGATTTAATAGTTCAGGTTAGAGTACATTTCCAAAATAGAAAGAAAAAAGAAAAAAAAGGTCATACTTTATCTTAAGATCCAATTCTCGCTATTAACAAACCACTACGACTACGACTTTTGCCTCAATAAACTCCTAACTAGCTGCTTGTTAATAGTCAGTAAGGTAGTTGTTAAGTTTAGGTATTGGGTCGGATTAGGGATGTAGAACATGGTCATGCAGAATATGTGCTTTATAAGCACTAATAAACAGCCAATATGTTAATAATAGGCATGTTAATAAGAAACTAGTTAATAGTGAGAATTGGTCCCTAATCTAAACTGTTACACACACACACACACAGGAAAAAACAAAAAAACAAGCTCTGCACCAAAACATTTCTTGCAGGGTTTTCTTATGTCAATGATCAAGTATGTAATCATTCTCAATGGCCCCTTCCTGCTAACCATTTTATACTTCATGGCCGTTATTAAAAGTTTAGTAACTCAGAAATCACTTTTATTTCTATACAGAGCTGCGGCAACAGTGTCAATATGCGAGCTTGATATGTTCCTGCTGACAGAGTTATGCTGCCGCTACACTCACATTAATGCTTTAAAATAACACAACTGCAGAAACAGCGTGACATAAGGACTGCTGAAAGAGAAGAGATTCTTGGATGAATTCTTACATTAGGCTAAACTCCACAGCATTTCCTCAGAGATCTGCTAATACAAGCTCAAGCTCTAGAACCATATAGGGAAATAATAAGCTCTGACAGTGAGAGAGTGATCGGTTCATTGTGGTAAACCATTACAGAAAGGTATAAACAACAAAAAAATACTAAAGCTTCATTATGTGTCAGATACAAACACTGCGCACAACTCTTTAAAGTCATCAACTGACAAAGTCATCACTTCTCTGATGACGCAATAGCAAATAATAAATGACAACAATCCAATCCATTTACCACGGACAAAACTGAGCCCCGTCCTACATTTTTCCCCATTCACAACGCTGTTTCTCTCAGATATCAAGTCACAAGAGGGAAGAAGAGACGATCACAGCTTCTGTTTCATGCCGATATTAATGCTTTTGAAAGCTTGTGATTGCATATAAACCTACTTATGAATGCAATTGAAGTGAATACTTCCTGAGGGGACATTTCATTTCTGTTTCACTATTAAAACAATTTTACCCCAATATCCAAAAGAGCTTAATCGGTTTAGATGCCATATTGAATTTAACACGAATGAATGAGGCTGTGAGGGACAGAGTTTTTGTCTACTCAAAGGTTTTTTTTTTTGGAAAGATGTTTTGTTAGCTGAATAATCAGTATGTTGTTAAACAACAGTATGATCCATTTAAAGCACTGTATTTCAGTCCCTCACAGCCTCATTTTCATACTGAAAAATATATTATATTCATTATATACGTATTACAAACATACACTGTCTAACATCTATTAGAAAATGTCTAATGTACTGCCTTCTCACTTTCAATGGGTTTGTTTGTACATGTTAAACTTTAAGTTGTTAAACTTTATAGCCGTTTTATTTAGATTTTTTTCTAATTCGTCAGTATGTATGAGTCTGGAAATACGATGAATATTCCAAAAACATATATTTCTGAAACAAATTCTAAACGCATTAATTGGAATTTTTCCCATTTTGCCCATACATTTAGATTGTAAGGACAAAAAAAACAAAACACGTATGCATTATTTTCTATATGTATGATTTAATATCATCTGTATATGTAAATCTGATCCAAATTTGCCTCATTACATAAATAGCGCTGGTGAACATCTAATTTGTCATTTTAATAGTGAATAAAACTATAAGAAAAGCCTTAAGTTTGAACATAAACATAAGCGAATCAGTTTACTGCATGAGTGTAAAACATGAAAAACATAAATAATGACTGCAGGTCTGCTTCATCAGCTGTGCACATGTTCTCTAGGAGTCCTGTCTGTCTTATGATGCTCAATTGCAAACCTCACTTCTTAATAGTTATTAGTGGACACATTTTCCACGACCAACTGCTGCCTAAACTCGGTTCACAAGACACACCGTTTTTCTGAGAGAACAACTGTCAAAGAGAGCAAGAAATGCACCTGAAGACGGAGACAAAGGAAAGCAGTGAGAAAGAGAAAGGAAGCAGCATTTCACTTTAACTGAACACACAAACGCAGACAAACATTTCCAAAAAAGGGCAGGCGACTGCTGTGTGAGGCACAGATCCATTAACAGAGCACACAGCTCTCATAATAGCCCTTTTTATGGTTTGTTCGGAAACACATATTAGATCAGAAAACAGTAAATGATTTGGTCACACTTTAGATTGGGAACCAATTCTCACTATTAACTAAGTGTTTTCCCCCAATAAACTCTAATTTGCTGCTTATAATATCAGCACAGTATTTGTTCAGTTATGTAATTGTGATTAAGGATCTAAAATATGCTCATGCAGAATAAGGCATTAATATGTGCTTTATAAGTACTAATAAACAGCCAATATGTTAGTAATATGCATGCTAATAAGCAACTAGTTAATAGCGAGAATCGGTCCTTATAAACTGTTGCCAATCATTTAATTCCAGTGTCATACTCCATATAAATCTCTTACCATTCCAGGTGTGAGTGAGAGTTTTGGGATACTCTGGGATGTCCTCGTTGGCCTTTAAAACTGGGCTCTGGTAGGACACCAAAAAGGGCACGGACTCCCAGACCTACCAGAGATATAGATATAGACTCTCAGCTGCTTATTGAAGCCTGTGTTTCTCTGAAAGCAGCACTGCTGTGATAGATCTACCTTGGCAGCATTAACGAGCCTCCAGGCGTTTAGCAAACCAAAGCCGTACTTGTGACTGTGGTGGAACCCGGCTCCATTGATTCCCCAGTCAGCCCGAGCATCAGCGTCATGCTAAAGACATTAACACACCTCAGCATAAACTATTTGCATTAGTAAAACCTCAACACTACAATTAACATTATTATTTTATTACTGACTGAACACATCTTCAATAGTTGCTTGAGAACTTTTAAGTTTAAACCGAACCAGACACTGTTTGAATGTCTCATTAAAAGCTGTGGGAATTTTGTTTATGGTTGATTTTATGAATTCGATGAATTAGACATGATTTTTGATTTTTAACATTTAATTAAACCATTAAAATGGAATCCAGAAAATACACATTAAAAATATCGGCCGATATATCGACATCAGACTTTTTTTTTACTCCCTAATATTGGTATCGGCCCCCCAAAACCCCCCAAAATATAGTAATAATATTTTTTAAGTTTTGCATTGATAAAAAGGATAAAAAAAGCAATGGTTAGTTATAATTAACTCTTCTATCCAGAGAACAACAAAACACAAAAAAGAGGGGAGGGGGGCATCATATTTTCCCCCCCCCCAAAAAGGTTAAAAATTGGTATTGGTGATACTGGCCTTTATTCATAGTTCTTAGTAAAAAGATGACATTCAACAAATATTTCAAACACTGTCAATGCAAAAATTTACTTCTGTTTACACAATATAACTGTGATTAATTGACAGGTGTGATGTGATGAATATTAAATATTCATTATATATTGATCATTAAAGTTAGTTCATAGTTCACTTACTAATGTTAACAGAAGCAACATCAAAGTTTTAAAATGTATTAGTAGATGTTGAAAATTAACATATTGAAATTACATATATATGGATATTGTATGTATACTCTTACACTGTAACTGCTTCTATTCTAGATTACCTAATCAAAATAACAAAATATGTTAGTCACACATCGGAAAAAGCGTTAGGCGACAGTTTCACACCACCAGACGCGTTCAGTTCAAGCGGCAGTCTAAAATGGTTTATTTACTCACCAAACGGACAAAGGTTCACTTCAAGAATGAACTATGCGGCATAGATGAGTTTGAAGTTTGGTGTTTGAAACAACAGCAAACGGAAAGAAAAAGCGTGATCTATATTACAGTTCTCTATATGAAGCTTACTTTATTAGCGCCACAGAAAGACAAATGTTTCGCTGAAAAATGCACAATACACAATCTTCCAGCCCAGTGTGAAGTCTTTATTTACATTAACATGATCTGGGAAAAATTTTCTTTCATTTAATGTAAAACGATAAAACAGATGTACAACTATTGCTGTCAGCTGAATAACATATCATTGCTTCTCACGGCACTAAATTCTGCATCTTCATGCTAACAAGGCATTAAGAATGACCAATCTGGATATAACCTAATGCAAATAGCTGGACCAATCATGACATTAAACATTTGGGTCGTTCTTGTGTGTTTTCATCACATTGTTTTAACCGCTTGAGTTGCTCCTCTCCTTGATAGCAAACATACTACTGTCCTGTCGCCACTAATGCAGCCTCTATTCAACAAATTCATTACTAATAATGAATGAAACATGCACTACGCAGGGGGGCCCAAACTCGGTCCTGGAGGGCCGGTGTTTTGCAGAGTTTAGCTCCAACTTGCCTCACCACACCTGCTGGGAAGTTTCTAACATACCCTACCAAGAGGCTGAAGCTGAGTCAGGTGTGTTTAATTAGGGTTGGAGCTAAACTCTGCAGGACACCGGCCCTCCAGGATCGAGTTTGGGCACCCCTGCACTACAGTATACTGTGAGCACACCGTTTCGTTGTTGATGTTTTAAATATGCATCTGAAGTGTCCCGCTCTGTGCAGTGCACAATATCACGTGTCAAAACAAACAGCACGAGTCGTCAGGGATTCTTTCTCTAGAGGCCACTCTCGTACTGTATAATGCCAGCAGACCCTTCTCAGCAACAGACCAACCCAAAAAACTATAGGATTGATTTTTGCCCATAGCCAATAGTTCCAGCAATCAACTATTGATGCCGATTAATCGCCAAAACCGATACATCGGTCGACCTCTAGGGAAAACTGCTAAGAAGTTATGCATTCATTGAATAAATTACATGATTATTATAATTTTTAGCATGTTAGTAAACACTGTTGAAGTTGCAATATTATAGGGCTGCACGATAGATTGCATGTAATTGTCATGCGCATCTTGTAAGTAAAACTGGTTCAATCAGTAAATCAGTAGTAAATCTCCATCACGTGCTTTCAGTTGGAGCAGCATTAACTACACAGAGCCGTAGTTCACTGACAAGCTACACAAAAAAATTGCATATGAAAGTTGTTTAATAAAATAACATGACTAACTTTTAAAAAAGTGCATAATATTTAAAATAATGTTTATAAGCAATATATAATTAATTAAGCTGCTTAAACAATTAGAAACAAAACCGCATCATGCATGTATGTATAGTTTAATACAAAGGACTGAAAACCAATCACAAAGAGTGCTTTCTTTATTTAAAAGCATGAGATGCAGGGGGATGGGGAAAAACCGCCATAAAGTCTTGAGATGTGTTTTTTAAAAGTTGAACTTACATTCATTTTACACGGCTTTCTAAACATGCGGCATCATGCAAGACGTGAGTGCAACACTGATAGGTCCCTCTAGAAAATGCGATAAATATGCGTTCTGTGTGAACGGCTTGGTTTCAGTTTTGACGTAAACAACATCTTCTCAGCATTGAAGTTCTCTTTTTCCGCAATATTTTGAATAAAAAACATAGCAGCGCTGCATCTAGTGGCTTCAGCTGGATTAGCTATGAAAAGTAGTTAGCTACATCGTCATCGCATCTTGTACCCACTGATAAGGCTGCCTGACGCACACCTATAATTCAAATGCAATGTTTTTGCATTCAAATGTGGATTTTTTTTTAAATTTGACGAATATTCGAAATTCGATTACCTATTGTGTAGTAAATGCTGCTCCATCTGAAAGCACGTAAAAATACCACATTTAATAACACGTTTTTACTCCAAACTCACTTCATAACGTCAGTCGAGTGTTTGAAATAAATCCGTCTGTGAGATGATGTGGCTTCTTACACTGAATAAGGCACGCAACATATTTCATAGTATTTAAGCAGTGATAAAGGCATTGCATTATTCTATACTTTATTACAATGAAAATTATAATAATAAGAACTCCGATAAATCATATATTGTCGTAGTCGTGTGTTTATTAGTCACGCTGAATCAATGAAAGCAGTTAAATCTTCTGTTTATTCAGATTTCTGCACGATAGCGCCATCTGGATGGAGATTTACTGCTGATCACAGAACCGTGCTTCACTGACAAGATGCGCACGACTATAGCAGCTTTTGCCTAATCGCGATTATGATTTCATTGCGATTTATCGTGCAGCCCTACAATATTACATATGGACAGTTAATTAAAAGTGAATTCATCCCATTAAAACAAAGAAAGAGGGATGTGTTACCTGTGTTGCTGTGTAGGTGATGATGTGCTGGATGTCCCGCCAGCTCAGACAGGGCCGCACCTGCAGCATGAGCGCCACCATCCCTGCAGCAAGAGGAGCAGCTGCAGATGTGCCTGTGTGTCCATCGGTACAGCCGGTGCCGCTCTGCAGCGACCAGTCAGACGTCACCTGACACAAACACATCCCCCGGTGATGCATGCAGGACTTCTCCAATCATTTAGTGCTCTTAAACTCCACCCCTGAAAGCTGCATACACTTTTGCATTGGATCTCAACAATCCAATCAAAAACCAGAGCATTTAATGGCAGCTGCAATAATGCAATGATTTTACCAATTGCTGATTGGGTCTTTTATTCAGAAGGCGGGGCTTATTCTGCCATATTGCATGTTGCAATATGAGTGAACCGTCTTGGTTTAGTTACAGTCTTTAACTACAGCTTCTGACCTAGGGGTGTGCGATATATATCGTCTGAGATAATATCGTAAATGTTGTTTTAACGATTTGCGATTTAATTGCAAAAACCATTCAAAACAGCCCTACAGAGCGCACGCATGCATTTACGTGAAGTCTAGACTAGTGCGAGTGTGCATTTACAGTGCGTTCTTTCACTGCATGATTCAGTCTATTAAACTTCATAAAGAAAATGCATGCATTTATATAATTTCATATAGTTAATAAATTTCACACAAAGAGTGGCGTTTTTTTCTCCAAACATTACCATGATTACAAATATTATATTGATTTTTTTACAACAGTTCAATAAACAAGAAGTTAAGAGACTTACGTTTTAGACATCATATTGCCTGTTTTTGTGCTATTTTGACAACAAAAATTATTTCAACCGCCACGCACAGTTATGTCTCAGGGGGGGGGGGGGGGGGGGTGGGGGGGGGGGGGGGGGGGGGGGGGGGGGGGGGGGGGGGGGGGGGGGTGGGGGGGGGGGGGGGGGGGGGGGGGGGGGGGGGGGGGGGGGTTTTTGTGGGGGAAAAAAGCAACATGACGGTGTTTTCGTTCCTGAATGAATCAACCGTTTAAATGATTCGGTTCAATCGCAATGACTCGCTTATTAACAGTGACTTGCTGCCACCTACTGGCGATTTTAATTTTGCATTTAAAGTATCTTTTTATTATTCAAATAATTTCAATATCAGTATTCAACGTTTTATGTTTAATATATCAAAACATTATTTATGCATTTGTAACTGCAGGTTAAATGCATTCATTTCCTGCATTAAACAGTGTGTAAACACATCTAAATGCCAGCTTCTGTGTTTCCTCTGCATTGCAAAGATGAATTTTGTTGATACGGATTTAATTTGCTTAATAGCCTAAATGTCTTATTATAATTCACTGATTAAACGAAAGAATTGGATAATGCACTTTCAGAAAAAATAGCTTTATAAAAGGTAAAAAAAATACCCATAACAGGTAAAAATCAATTTAAACATATTGGAAAAGATTGATTTCTATCAGTGTGAACTGACCACCACACAAATTATAAAGAATTTAAAAAACTTTAAGACTCATAGTATAGTCCTTAAGGTATCAAAGGAATAACAAACTCAGCAAAAATATCACTAAAGTATCCTACAGAAATCATAAAACCCTAAAAATATTGAGATTCATTTTTTGTCAATATCGCACACACCTAGTCTAAACTACAGTAAGTTTTAAAAGGCTACATTGGCCTGAAACACTGGAACCTTTTTTTCAACTTATATTAACGATCAAATCATCTCACCAAAGTGATGGAGGCAAAAAGGTTTCTTTGACTAGACATTTTCTTTCGCATAATACATACTCATAATGTTATAATCCAGCACACTGTAACAGGCTACTGATACTCACTATACTGCGCAGCTGTCTGCTGCCACTGCTGAACGTAACAGCCAGCATAGACGCACACTCTTCTGCATAAAACGGCTTTTTGCCATTCTCATCAACCGCGCCTGCAATTGCACAACATCATCCCGTCCTTAAAAGAGCCTCATTTTCGTAAAGGGACAGTTCACCCAAAAATGAAAACTTGCTGTTAATTCACTCATCCTCAGTCCTTCTGAGATGTAGGTAACCTTTTCTTAAGTAGAACAGTAAAGACGATCTTTAGCTGAAACTGATGATTCATAGAATGCAAGTCAGTGGCTGCCATTACGTTGATAGTCATGAAAAGCATATCAAGGAACACAAAATTAAAACACGTGGCACCTGATGATGTATTGCAGTCTTATGAAGCAAATCAATCAGACTGTGCAAGAAACTGATCATTATTTATGAATAATGTACCGTTTTTCTTGCACAAACTAATCATTTCGCTTCATAAGAACTCAATATATCATCAGGAGCCACGGAAGTATTAATTTTGTGTTGCCTATATGTTTTCTTAACCCTCAAAGTGATGGTAGCCATTAACCTGCATTGTTTGGAGCACGGTTTCAGCTAAAAATCTTCTTTACTGTTCTACTGAAGAAATAAAAAGTCACCTCCATCTTGGATGGCCTGGGAGTGAGTAAATCAACAGCACATTTAAATTTTCGGATGAACTATCCCTTTAATGCTATAAAACAAATATAGAAACACAGATATTAATACAAATATGTGTCCCTGCAGCACAAAAGCAGTGTTGAAGTCGCTGGGGGATAGTTGTAGCAATAGCCAACAATACATGTATGGGTCAAAATTATAGATTTTTTTTCTTTTATGCCAAAAATCATTAGATATTAAGTAAAGACCATGTTCCATGAAGATATTTTGTAAATTTCCTACCTTAAATATATTAAAACTTAATTTTTGATTTGTAATATGTATTGCTAAGAACTTCATTTTGACAGCTTTAAATGAGATTTTCTCAATATTTAGATTTTTTTGCTCCCTCAGATTCCAGATTTTCAAATATTGTCCTATCCTAACAAATAGCCTATCCTAACACACCATACATCAATGGAAAACATTCAGATTTTAGATTATGCATAAATCTCAATTTCAAAAAATTTACCCTTATGACTGGTTTTGTGGACCAGGGTCACATATTTAAAAAAATATATATTTTTTTTTATTCTGGGTTGAAATCTGAATCAGACATGCTCCTGATGGCTTTGATCAGACAAGGATTTGGCACTCATATTACCAATGGTGACGGTGTAGATGGAGTTAGCATAGCCGTCATAGTTGCAGTTGTCTTCATACTGTCCTCCATTACCACTGGCGACAACGAAGATGCTACCGAAACCTCTCCTGCCTGCGATGACTCCATGCTGCAGCGCCGCCTGTGCACAAACAACAGAGTCATTCTGTGTCAAAACGTGGATTCATTACTCAAAACCACTGTTTGCTGAACTCTGGGGCTGCAAAAACAAAATATCTGCAATGGCAGACAACGCATAATGTTTTAAATGTACCTGTTTGATTTTATGCAAGTGGTACAGAGAACTAAATACATTGCAACCAGTCATATGTTGAAGGATGCATGTCTTTTAATTCTCATGATTAAATGCATTACTCTAATGAAATGTAAATGAGAAGCAGACAGCCTAACCTTGCCTAAGGGATGCGGTCCATCAACTGTACGGCCATCGTCATCTGGACCCCAACTACAGCACAAAATACACACGCCATACATTTCAGTAAATTCTACAATTATAAGCTGGACAAGTTAAACATTAGTTCATGCATTATCTAACACAAACAATATATAGTATACACACTTATACTCTTATACTAAATGTGTTTAAATATTTATTATATCACACATTCTTCAGTGAGCTTGCACAAAAAGCACCTGCAGCTGTAGACGTCATTAACTTGGTAATGCTTATTAAAAGCAACAGCCTCCATGCTGTCTGTGAGGGGTCCGTCCAAAACCCTGATGCCTACGAGGACACGCACAAACACAAATAATGGGCAATGTAGACAATATTACCAATTCACATAATGACACTCGAGAGAAAAAAATCGTATTAGTAAAAACACATGCAAGTAAACTTTTACGTATTTACTTATTACAAAATACAGTTACATAAATAAAATACCGTGATACACAAATAAAAGTGATTAAATATTTTCATCTTTGAAAAACATGCATTATTACATATACACGCATTACATATATTACATTCTTTTATTTATTGCATTTAACATTTTTAATTTACTTGGCTACAATGGGTGTTTATGTATTATGCATTTTAGAGCATATATGTATTGAATATTGGCTGAATTCACCAATAAATCAAATGTGACCCTGGGTCAAAATTGTAGATTTTTCTTTTAAGACAAAAAATCATTAGGATATTAAGTAAAGATCATGTTCCATGAAGATATTTTGTAAATCTCCTACCGTAAATATATCAAAACTTAATGTTTGATTAGTAATATGCATTGCTAAGAACTTCATTTGAACAACTTTAAAGATGATTTTCTCAATATTTAGGTTTTTTTGCACCCTCAGATTCCAGATTTTCACATAGTTGTATCTCAGCCAAATATTCAATGGAAAGCTTGTTTATTCAGCTTTCAGATGATGTATAAATCTCAATTTCGAAAAATTGGCCATTATGATTGCTTTTGTGCTCCAGGGTCACAAATGATGAACATAATGCATCAGAAAAATAGATGTTGTGAACAAAACCATGCGAGCTGACATACTGCATTCACCTACCTGCCACTTTAGCTCCGTATGCGAGTCCTACAGCGCAGAAGCTGTTGTTTGAGACGGCGGCGATCTCTCCAGCGCAGCGCGTGCCGTGATGGTTATCACTGTGTCCATCAGGATGAGGCATGGGGTCAGGGTCGTTCGAGTTCAGATCATAACTACCCTCAGGACTCTAGAAAAACACCAATCACGCAAGGAACCTCCACCGGTTAGAGGTTCAATGCATGTTACCCTGCTTGTATTTTCATGTTTATTGCACCTGTGAATCTGCATCCTAAGCACCTAACTGAACCGATTCTCACTGCATTTCAAACACTGAGGAACAAAAGCTACATAATTCAGACGCTGCTTATAGAGCGTAGGGTGCATTGAACCTGTACGGTTGCTGGAAGTCAGATGGTGACTGACTCACATAGTTGGGCTGAATATCTGCCAGTGTGTGCTGAATGCCGTCATCCACCACGACCACTGTGATCCCGACGCCGGTGATGCTTCGCTCCCAGACACCGGTCACGTTGACATCCATCCCTTGTTTCACATCGTTGTGCTGTAAATGTGGAGATGTGAGATGGCAGAAATCTGACAGCAGCTTCGAGCCAACTGTGATGCATTTTTACTTAGCACCCTAAGAAAAATCTGTTTTATTTTTCCCCAAATTTAAATTACATTTTTCCCCCAAATTCTGTTTTTCATTTTCAATTATAAAGCGGAGAGTTCCGGTGCTTGGCTCTGATTGGCTGAGCCGCGTTCGAAGCTGTTGTAAATGACTCTACAATGTAACATACACCTTTGTTTACGTCTGTGTGTTGCTCGGCAGCTACTTTGTAGCAACCACAACTGTTTCTGAGGAGCTACATTGTTTGGTGGAAGAATACTGTGTTTATTAATATCATTACACTTTATTTGCTCTGTTTTATTTTGTGAAACCTTACTACGTATATGGAATAACCATTCTTGGAGCTATAATTTTCCGTGTGGACATTATTTATTGTGCATCATTTGTATCTTTTTTTTGTCCTGCACTTGAACCCAATTTTGGGTCTTTTTGATATGCACATAGGGCTGCAAAGAGTGGAACATTCAGTACATTTCTGGAAACTTTCCAACATTTTTAGAAACTTTTGGAAAGTTTACGAAATTTAATGGAAACTTTCTGTCCCTTTGCATTTCTATGATTGAGTGTATACAGTTCTACAATAAATTTATTTAATCCAAAATGTAAATTTTAATTGAAGTCTGTGATTCTGTCCACATTTTCCACATCAGGGAAATCTATTTACTAGCTTATGCAACAACAATACTCACCAAGTGCCACTGACTGGGATATTTGGGGTCATTGAAGGTCAGGCTCCTCTTGGAGCGTCTGAGGATGTGTTCCTGTGAGTGCCACAGCACATGAGCGTTTCGATCTAGAGCCGAGTCCACGTCCGCGGTGTTTTCCAGCCGCTGGCAGAGCAGATAATGTGCCTCCAGCTGCCCGATCTGCCCGTGATTCTCCAGCCCCACCTCCTCTGCCACGCTCTGGGCCAGCTGCTCCAGCGACCGCCCCGCTTTCACCGCGTGCAGACGCACCGCCCAGGACCGGCCCGGCCCGCAGGACGAGGACGCTCGAGAGGGAGAGGAGGAGGACTGGCTGAGCATCGGTGAAACCGTGAGGAGCAGCAGATGACAGACGCTGAGACACATCTGTGTGGAGGATGCCATGTCAGCCAGGAGACATCTACAGAACACTCTCTCCACATCAGATCAGCTGCGGGGAAACACACACACACACACACACACAGGTTTGTTTTTGTGAAAAGTGTGGACTCTCCATAGGCGTAATGGTTTTTATACTGTACAGACCGTATATTCTATTGCCCTACACCAACCCTACCCCTAAACCTACCCCTCACAGGAGACTTTGTGCTATTTCAGATTTTCAATACACTCCATTCTGTGTGATTTATAAGCGTTTTGAAAAGTGTGGACATGGTGTAATGTCCTGAAAAGTCACCTTCTCCTTCTAATACCTATGTTATACCTTTGTCATTATACACATTTATGTCCTCATTTGTCACAAAAACGCTCACACACACACACACCACACACAAACACACACACACACACACACACACCACACACACACATCATACCACACACAAACACACCACACACACACACAAACACACACTCACACCACACATCACATCACATCACACCACACCCATCTCTCACACACACACACACACCCCACAACCCTAACATCACATCACATCACATCACACCACACCCATCTCTCACACACACTCTCACATCAACACCCCACACACACACACACCCCACACACACTCACACCACAACACACACCACACCACACACACACCTCACACCACACACACACACACATATCCACCACACACACACACACATCACCCACACACACACACACCCAACAAACACACCACACACACACACACACACACATCACACCACACACATCCTCCATCACACCCCTCCATCTCTCACACTCACACACACACACACACACACACACACACACATCACACCACACCCCCCACACACACACATTCACACACACACACACACACACACACACCACACATCACACACACAAGCCCACACACATCACACCACACCCATCTCTCACACATCACACACACCCCCCACACCTCACCCCCACACATCCACACACACAACAACACAGACAACCACACCTCACACACAGACACCAAACACCCATCTCACACACACACATCACACACATCACACCACACATCACACCACACCCATCTCACACACACACTCACACCACACACCCACACAAACACAAACACACACACACAAACATCACACCACACATCACACCCATCTCACACACACACATCACACACACACACACCTCACAAACCACCCCCTCTCACACACTCACATCACAACCCACACACACACACACACAACCCAACCACACACACACACATCACACAACACACACACACACACACATCACACAAACACACACACACACACAAAAAAAAAACACACACACACACACACACACATCACACCACACATCACACCACACCCATCTCACACACACACATCACACACACACTCACACTCACACGCTCACTCTCACACGCTCACTCTCTCACGCTCACACACACTCACACACACACCATCACACACACACACACACACACACTCACAACCACCACACACACACACACACACACTCCACACACCAACACCTTAATGGACTTGCATCAATAACTACAGCGGTGGCCAAAATGATTAGAACACTAGTATTTTCAGCAGTTATTTCTATATTTTGCTGTAGTGTGTCATCAGTTCATATTTCCAAACATTCATTTAGCCATTAATTGTAATAATGCAGTGAGATTTCTGTCTGACAGCAGCCAGTGCTCCACACAGAGATCTGATCTCATACTCCAATGTTGTCACATTACATCACCTTCTGAGAGAGAAACTCAAGCACTTTTCAATGACTTTCAAGCATTTCACACAACTGTTTCCAGCACTTCAAAGCTCCTAAATGATCCAACTTAAGTGTTATTTTCAGTGGGACGACCAACATATACCTGCGGTGAACAAACACTCGTGTAAAATTAAAAAACACATCAAATCCCCATAATAACCTGCAGATGGGAAAAACAAAAAAACAAAAAAACAAAAAAGCAGAAAAAATATCAAAGATCAATAAATCAGAATTTGTCATATTTTCGCTCTTTTTGTGTATAAAGTCAAAAAACGTCACAGAGTGCTTTGAAAAACAAACTTTTCTTCAACTTGCGACTAAATCACATGTTGGTCAGTTTCATACAAGGCCATAGAAGAATAATGGTGCATTTAAAATGAGTACATTCCTACATAAAAATTTGATTTTGCACGTGCTACTGTTGTTAATAAAATACATGTTGTAAGCTTCCCAACTCAAGCTGACTGCTTTACTGTCAAATGTGTATAAACATGACATAAACAAGTAATATTATTAGTAACTGCATTTATTAATGCAAAACAATAGCAATTTTATCATATCACAATAAATATATTTGTCACAGAATACTGCACATTGTAATCTCTATGAGTTAAGTCTGTTTATTATCACAGCACTTGTCAGTAATATAATAACCACTGTGCAACATGCTCTATCTGTGTGTAACTGTGTATGCATGCATGCACCTGCCACTCTGTTGATTACAATGCGTTACAACACATTAGGTAGCTGTCTAAACCCAGTGTTGGCTGATTAATATACTAAATACACGATAATGAAACTAACACAGTATTAATTCAATACGCCTGAGCTCAGCACTGAAGAAAGTGAAAGCTGAAGCTGGCGGCTCAGAAATAGATAATAAAGCGCTGAGACGCTCGTCTTACCTTCTGGTGCCGCTGGTGTGCTTCGCTCATGTGTGTCTGAGTTATTTCTGAGCTGTTTAGAGACATTATTCTCCTTCAGCAGGGAGCTCTCTCTGCGCTGAACAACATCCGCAATCGTCACCCGCCTCGTCATATCCGGTGTGAGCCAGCGAGGCACACAAAAACAAAAACAAAACAAAACAAAACAAATGGACAGACTCGCATTCAAGTCTTTTCTCTTGATAGTTTTCATCCGAGGCGTTTAATCTCAGTCCTATCTGAAATTCAAATAGACACCTGTCCCATAAATCTCTGTTCAATTATTAAATCCAATCAGTTATGAAGTCACGAGTCCAAACCAGTGTGATTGAAGAAAAGTAACACAACAGATCGAGTTGTTTCATTGCTCTTGATACCTGGAGAGTGTTTGTTTGTTTGTTTGTTTGGTTCGTTGTGGTCGTGCTACTGTCTGAAAAGTGTTTGAAAACTGCCTTTTAAATTATAAAAATGTGCATCTTCTTCTTCTTCTTCTTCTTCTTCTTCAGCATCACACGAGATCCAGCGCTCAAACTCAGTCGACAGCAGCTTGTGGTCCGAGAAACGAAAGCACAAGCTCCCACGTGTGTTGTCACCAAGCACTTCGAGCCTCGAAGCCAAGAACACAGAGAGAAATCAAGCAGACATTGGTATCCAGAATCAGGAGGTTCCACGAGATAGCTAGAACCTCCTTGCTCTTCATCACCTAGAGTTACTACATGCTTCAGTTTGCAGTCAAACCCTGTCCTCTCCATCGCATCTGCAGCTTAAGGAGAATCAGCTGGAGTGCTGGAGGCAGAAATATCCCATCTCTTTCTCTTTAGAAACAATAGAGCTATAGGAGGATCTACTTGCTCTTAACAACCTCAAATTCAAAACACTTCTGCATAAGCAGATGACATACAATATGACCCGACATATGACTTATGAACAGAACGGTGGTGGTGCTTCTTCATCATCTTTATTTATTTGCTATGACTTTTCAAGGCTTGGAAAGCATTCCTGGTTTTCTGGGACGCTTGGGAACTCTGGCAGCTTGCTGTATGTACAGACCTCAATGCTCTTGCTGCCAGGATAGCTGTGTACACTGAAGATAACAGTGCTTAATACTCACATGATGCATCAGCTTTTATTCAAGTAGATAAACATGCATATCACAAACACACTTATGATCAGTGCTGGGGAAAGATAAGTTTAAAAGTAATGCGTTACAATGTTGCGTTACTCCATAAAAAAGTAACTAATTACGTTACTTTTTATGGAAAGTAATGTGTTACGTTACTTTTGCGTTACTTTTAGAAATCTGAACAGGGCTTGCTTGTTTGTTTTTAAAATAAAAAAGTTATATTTCTGGCAAATATAAAAGCCTTTTCACACCAGAAGTGAAATGAATGCGCCTCAGGCTGAAGGGAAAGTACAGTAGAATGCAGAAGAACACTTCAGCAGTAAACAAAGACACACAGATGTTTGTCTAGAGTAATGTGTGCTTATTAGTACGCTTGAACTGCATCATCGAAGAGCAGAAGCTAATAGAATGGAATTAAATACATAAAGCATATTTGTGTTGTTTAACATTTAATTATTGCAGGTTTGCGTCATATTCTGAGTTGCATTATTTGTATTCATTTTGAGGAATACTGAATCTGTGTTTTTTGTGAGTGAGATGAATTAATGCATATTCATATTTATTTCAGAACTACAGTAACATCTTCTGATTTCTGTCACCATGGTGACACCAGAGCTGTCGGTCAATAAATTGGAAAAAAAGAGTAGCTTTCATTACTTATTTGAAAAAGTAACTCAGATATTCTCTTGTAAATTAAAAAGTAATGCGTTACTTTACTAGTTACTTGAAAAAAGTAATCTGATTACGTAACTCGCGTTACTTGTAATGCATTACCCACAACACTGCGTATGATGCATTAGTATTCGTATTTTATTTTCATCGTAAAGTCGTAAACAGATAAAGATTGCAATAAGGGTGTATGTTTAACAGCTGACACTCTTCATCTTATTTCAGTAATTTCTCCCAGTCTTTCTCTGCTCTTTAGCTGAGCTCACAGATAGAGATGGAGGATCCGACTCCAGACCAGAAGCGGAAGCTGGGGACGAGAGGTCTGTCGAAGTGCGTGTGAACGCTGCATATTTCTTGGGCCTGATTGTGCAAGACTCTGTAAAACGCCAGCAGCCCAGTCTGTTGGTCCAGATAAACCCCGATGCGCTTGGCTTTGGGAGCGACCAGCGCGGTTTCTTTCCCATCATGCCACATAGAGAAGGCCTTGCCGGACCAGTAGAGGCTCCAGGACTGTGTGTTGTGACCCAGTCTGGCGCTGTCATCAGATGCGGAGCGCTTCATGTCCTTATATGCCACGCCAACCGTCACCTGCAGACAGCCAAGGAATGTCATGAGGCCAAAGGAATAAATCCAGTAGCTATAAATGAAATACCATGACTTCAGATAAAGTTTCTGCTTAATAAATTCATTTTTTACTGAATGAAAAACTACCTTTAGCTGATGCAAGAGAGACCTCTAGATCCCAACTTAACTAAAACACCTGACATCAATGATGTTTAAATACTTTCTCCATTAATTATTTATTTTAGTTAATAAATAAGTGAAAAAATACAAAGTTTTGTGTATTAACTGTTTAATCAGATTCTCTGTTTACAGTGTGTGCATAATTATTTGGCAAGTTGATAGTCTGATCATGTTTTATTTAATCATATCCAGACCACATCGATCTTAAGAACTGCTACTAATTTTGTATATACTTATTTATAGGTGACTTATAATTTATAACTAGGGCTGCAAGTGAAAAGTGAATTATATGCAGTTGTGCATAATTAATAAGCAGGTTTTCTTTTACAGGTAAAATAGGCCAAAAATCACTGAAATAATGTCATAAATAATATTCAGTTTCTTGCACAAACCAATCATTTCGCTTCGTAGACACAACAACACAGCATTACAACCACTGGTATTAATTTAGTCTCGCCTGATATGCTTTCTTTTTACTCTCAAAGTGCCGGTAGCCATTGATTTGCATTTTATGAATCACCAAAGAGCACGGTTTCAGCTGAAAATCTTCTTTACTGTTCTACTGAAGAAAAAAGACATCTATTCATCTTGGATGGCCTGAGGGTGAGTAAATTAACAGCAAATTTTCATTTTTGTGTGAACTACACCTTTAAGGATTGAATGTATACCATGCCAATAAAAAATAAAAGTAACATATTGGCCTTTACATCCGATGACTAATTTTGCAACAATAGCTTATATGTACCTTGCCAGTAAACCTAACCTAAAACCATTAATTGTAAGTTGCAAATCCGTCCAGTGCTATTTGAGTAGTTGTAATTATGCTGTCAAACGATTAATACGTGAAACTGGGTGTGTACGGTTATAGTAAGTTATTGCATAAATAAAATACACACACCACATAAGCATTATATTTGGAAAATATTTACATGTAATATTTATATTTTTATATATGTATATATATGTATATATAATGTAACATATTTTTCTTTAATATATACATGCATGTGTGTGTATTTAGATATACATAATAAAATATACACAGCACACACACATATACTATGCAAACAAAAAACGCTGGATTTGGAGTGATTACATGGTATGACAGGCAATAATGGGAATGCTGTGCTTACCTATGTACGTCCATCCACCTTCCCATAAGACGGCGCTCCCGCCAGCGGCTACACACACATCACCTGCCTCCAGACATGAACGGTCCGCATGCTCCGCGATAATTTGCTTCTCTGACGCAGGAGTCGCCTTGCCAATCGAGAATCAGGACAGCGAATGGGAGGAAGCATGCTGTGATCCCCGGTGGGGCTCGATGGAGGACTGAAAAGGAAATACCACCACGTTCATATAACAAAACAAAATGCCCAAACAAATTTAATGAAGTAGAGGGAAAAATCACACAATCTCAAATTTAGCATTTCCTCTTGGGTTTAGGAGCTGGAGTGACAACACAACGATGCTGATGCCCTACACTGGTAGAGACACAATAAAGAGGTGTTAAAATGTAGAAAAAGTAGCCCGTTAGTATGCGTGAGCACATAGACAAACATACATGTATGGTTCAAACGGAGCCATTTTTCTTTTATACCAAAAATCATTAGGATATTAAGTAAAGATCATGTTCCATGAAAATTAATAGTTTCCTACCGTAAATACAGTGCCTTGCGAAAGTATTCATACCACTTCATTTTTTTAAACACGTGTTGTTGTGTGTCATCGCATTGTTAAACTGCTTTAAATTACTTTTTTTTCTCCACATCAATCTACACACTATACACTATATTGACAAAGCAAAAACAGAATTGTAACAACTTCGTAAATGTATAAATAAATAAAAAACTGAAGTACATTGCATAAGTATTCAACCCCCTACTAAATGTTTTATTTATCTGAAGCACGTTTCCAGTCTGAAATCTAATTTTGTTTGATGCAACAAGCTTTGCTCATCATCATTTTGCAATTATCTGCCATTCTTCACCTCACCTCTTCACCTCTAAAGCTCTGTAGTCGGAGCGGGCCCGAATGCACATTTTCAGGTTCTCAAAGAAATGTTGATTGGGTCCAAGCTCAGGCTCTGGTTGGGCCACTCAAGGACATTCAAAGTGAGGCTTGGATGAGTTTCAATCCAGACAGAAATATGTTTCTCTGAGTCTGGAGTCCTTTAGGGGCGTTTTTCAAAGTCCAAAGTGTGTTTTGTTTTTTCATGTGGTAAATGCACTGAAGAGAGGATTGAGTTTGGCCACAGAGTGTTACAGCGATGTTTGTCCTTCTCTAGATTTCTCCTATCTCCACATATGATCATGGAGCTCAACTAGAGTGACCATCAGCTTCTTGGTCACCAGTCTAACCAAAGCCCTTCTCCATCAGTTGCTCAGTTTGGCCAGAAGGCCAGCTCTAGGAAGAGTCCTGTTTGTTTCAAACGTCTTCCATTAAGGGTAACAGAGACTACATGCTTCTGTGAACCTTCAATGAAGCAGAATTATTTTTTGAACTCTTGACCTCAGGGCTTGGTTTTTGCTCCGATATGCATTATCAGCTGTTATACCTTTTATTAAGACATGTGTGCCTTTCCAAATCATACCCATTCAATTGAATTTGCCACAGGTTAACTTCACTTGAAGTGTACTAACATCTACAAGCAAAATTAATGCTACTGAGCTAAATTTCAACTGTCCCAAATAATATGAATACTTATGCAATGGAATCATTTTTTATTTGTAATAAATTTGCAAAGATGTTAAAAACCTGTTTGTTTGTTTTTTGTATTACCATTATGGTGTATGGAGTGTAGATTGATGTGGAAAAAAAGTAATTTAAAGCAGTTTAACATAAGGCAGCAACATAACAAAACAAGGGGTATGAATACTTTCGCAAGGCACTGTATATCAAAGCTTAATGTTTGATTAGTAATATGCATTGCTAAGAACTTCATTTGAACAACTTTAAAGATGATTTTCTCAATATTTAGATTTTTTTGCACCCTCAGATTCCAGATTTTCAAATATTGTCCTATCCTAACAAACCATACATCAATGGAAAGATAGTTTATTCAGCTTTCAGATGATGCATAAATCTCAGTTTTCAAAAAAATTTACCCTTATGACATCATTTAACATAATGGGTGAATCTCGTGAAAACATGTCTAAGTCACATTTCACGCATCCAAAAACTGTGTGTAATACATGCATATTTTAGGACGATGAAATGAAGTGGAGATGATTTACCTGGATTGGCAGAGGGACCCGCTTGTTTCTTGTGGTGCTCTTGTGTTGCAGTAGAGGAAGCTTGGACTTTGGGTTTAGCATCTGGTTTCACGGACTCCGACTTCACTTCTGTAACTGAGAGGAAAACAGTTTACAATCAAGCAAGATGAATTCCTTGTACACTAACAAAACAGTAATGACTAACTCTGTGCTTGCCTGTGTTTTGTGAGGGCGGCTGTGGATCGCTGGAGACGAGACCTCCATCACACGACTGACCGGAGGAATGCACTTGTGCTGCTGCATCATTGACTGCAGCATGACATGACACGGTCAAAAGGCATGCTTGCTGATCTTTACAGCACTAATACATTGGCTTATTATTTGTAAAAGTCAAATTTACAACCACATTTATCTGAAACTTGACTGTGATGTCAAAATAAAGCATTGCTTTTATTTGCACTGCACTGTAGAGACTTCAGCTGCATAGATAATGTACATTACAGTATGCAGAGAGCATAAAACAACAATAATAAAACTAAATTCTGCTATTGTAAAATGCAAATGTACATGTGACATAATAAATAAACATCTGTTATGGGTTTTTTTTTGGCCCCCCCCTTTTCGGGGGGGAACAACCACAAACAGCATACAGTTAGTATTATGAAATATTCAGCTTAAGAATTATTTATTCTAATTATTAATAAAATCAATGTATTTATTCATTGCAATTTATGGTAACACTTTACTTAAAGCCTTTACGTATGATCCATTATAAACAAAAATAATTTATGTACACTGTAATGCATTAATCTTTTCATAAATAATTGTAACCTAAGTTAAAATGCATTATAATATTTGAAGGTTTGTTTATCATGTGTTTTAATTTAATTATACTTTCTAAAGGTGTAAAAAAAAATGATATGTATTATAACTGTGGTTACAGTTAATAATGAGATCATACAATGTATTATAAGGTGCATTATAAGGCATAATCAATGCATTAAAACTACCTTTATAATGCATTATATATAAAAGCCTTAAGTAAAGTGTTACCCAATTTAATAAGACATTAAAGGCCATGCATTATAGTGATGTTACTGTGGTCATGTAAATACAGACAGTTTGTCATTTACTACATTTAACTAAATAAATAAATAAATAAAAATATGACAAATGCTGATGACTGGGCAGTCATAATCAGAATATGGATCATTTGCCTGAGATAAGTTCTCTCGCATAATAAATGTATTATTTTATATGTGTCCCTGCAGCACAAAGCAGTGTTAAGTCGCTGGGGTATAATTGTAGAAATAGCCAAAAATACATTGAATGGGTCAAAATTATAAATTTTTCTTTTATGCCAAAAGTCATTAGGGTATTAAGTAAAGATCATGTTTCATGAATATATTTTGTTAATTTCCTACCGTAAATATATAAAAAACTTAATTTTTGATTAGTAATATGCATTTAAGAACTTCATTTGAACAACTTTAAAGATGATTTTCTCAATATTTAGATTTTTTTGCTCCCTCAGATTCCAGATTTTCAAAAAGTTGTATCTCTAAATATTGTCCTATCCTAACAAACCATACGTCAATGGAAAGATTATTTATTCAGCTCTCAGATGATGCATAAATCTACATTTCCGTAAATGGACCCTTATGACTGGTTTTGTGCTCCAGGGTCACATATGCTAAGATATAGTCCAGTTGAAGCACACTGTTACACAACTCACCCACTCTAAAGATGCTGGCCAGGTTGGTTTTGGTCAGATTTAGCGTGGTCTGTCTGTAAGCGTCCAGACACAGTCTGACCCCAGATATCACAGACTCTGGACTCCAGATCTCCATCGCTGCATTTTCAGCCTGATCCATAGTATCCACGGCCATGAATGTCTGCAGAAGACATGAGTGAGATTCAGTACAATCTTACAACCTTTCCCGATTACTTGTCATTTATACAAATGTTTGTTTAAACAAATGATATACCCAAGGTGACATCAACCAAATAACTCATTATAAATCATCTTCTGAAAGAACATTGTATAAGTAACAGTGTCGATGAAAACAGGATTTACTGCAGGATTTTCAGCAGGTCATGAGTTACTCCAGACATGATATACAATGCTATGAAAGAGCTGGTAAAGCAGATGGACCAAAGATGAAAGGGGGTTTCCAGCATCAAAACAATAAAAGTTAAATACGGCTTTAATTTTCTGTGCATTAGAATGCATTCAGTGTAACAGTATTTATATACCAATAAATCTTGTCATATTTAGAACCAGAATCATTAGCTGACATTAAAGCCCCCAAAATACTAATGAATTGTCATTTTAAATCTTTGCCACGATCCTTCAATCCACTAGGTTTTACCCATTTGTCAGCTTTTGTTTTTATTCATTTAAATTAGTTAGAATAAGTGTTTCATTTTTATACAATTATATCAGTTGCGCTGAATAACAATCATTATTTTACCCATATTTTGACATTTTATTTTCACAAGTTATTTGAAAAATAAAGGTAGACACTTGAATTGCATTATGCTTTCTGTGTATATAAAATCACTTTTGTCAATTTAATTTGATGCGGACACCAAAAACGTGGGACATCGTCGGTCTTTGACCAAATCTTATTGGGAACTGGCCCAGCCACAACCAAGTCTTAAGCGCGGGGGCATCCACTTCTCGAGAGCGCACTCGCAAACAAGCACTTGTAGGGGTCAACAGTAGTCAGTTTTTTCTTTTATTAGGAATATTCAGCACAAGAGTGGCACAGACACACATGGACGAATTGTAAAGTACTTACCATAAATATATCAAAACTTAATGTTTGATTAGTAATATGCATTGCTAGAAACTTCATTTGGACAACTTTAAAGGATATTTTCTCAATATTTAGATTTTTTTGCGCCCTCAGATTCCAGATATTCAAACAGTTGTATCTCAGTCACATATTCAGACCCTTATGACTGGTTTTGTGGTCCAGGGTCACATATATTCGTTAAAGTTTGTCTCTACACAAAAATTACAGACACAGAGAAAAAAAAAGTGGGCATTTATTTATAAATGTAGTGATTTTAAAGTGTTTTCATACACTACCATCTGTTTGCAAAGACTGATGTTATACGCCTGCCATTATTAAAGCCGAATCATCACTTACATTCAGAAAGGTGATGGGGTCCTGCATGCTGTCCAGTCTCCTCAGCTCCTCTTGTTTCTGGTTCAGGCTGACGATCTCCTGCTGGAGGCTGTAGGTTTGGGCCTCGACGCGGCTGCTGGCTGATTTCTGGTGCGTCTGAAGAAGCTCGAGCACCTGGGAGTGACTGAGCTCAACGCTCCTCAACACATCGGCAAACACCGCCTGACTGTCCACCAGCAGCTGCTGCACTGAGCTCTGTGAGTGACAAACTCATGTCTTAAACCATTCCATTACTGAGACACAAAAGCTAAATATTTCCTATGTGATTATTACCTTGTGTGCTTGGGAAACCTGAGGAAGACTCTGAATAAGCTTTTCTCTGTCTGCAATGCTCCCCTGTATCCGATCACTCACTTTCCTCAGCTCTTGCTGTATAAAGACATACAATGTCAATGTACAACGGTCCAAGACTTTCACACAGCAAAAACACAAAACAGCCTTTGGCCAGTCTTATTTGAAGAGGCAATCAGCAGTAAATAGTTTAGGGGTTACTTTTCATTCCCATAATTAATGTGTCCAATGCAACTTTTAATAAATCATTCAAAAACTAAACATCTCCGCCTCTTTAAGAGAAATGTAACGAATGCCTACATAAATGCTGTTCTCCCTATCTTTATTCATGCACGCTTTTTGTCATTGTCAGGAGCGTGTTAACTGTTGAATGTGCTCCAGTTGACTAGGTTTCATTTATTGCAGTACATCCCATTCTCACATCACAGATGCGTGAGACAGAAAAAGAGGGTTTAGTTTGCTGTTCTGACACTCACTACTCTATTTTTAACTGAATTTAGATACCAGTAACAGATTAAGCGAGCTCAATGATCTGGGGCCGTATGTATAAAGCCGCTCAGAGTAAAATTTTAGTCTTAAGTGTGTCAAAACAATTCTAAGAATGACATTTGGCCAGCAGCGGCCCTGCAAAAACGCATGGATGATATTATACACCCTCGCTATTTGAAGCAAATAATTGACATTGTAGGACCAGGGCTTGTATCTCTGCTCAATAAATGTCTGCAATCAGGGTTTATCCCTGATAGTTTAGAAATGACCACAGTCACCCTAGTGCTACAGAAACCTTCACTGGACGCTTCTATTCTAGCAAATTTCCGGCCTGTATCTGTTCTACCTTTAATTTCTAAGATTATGGAAAAAATGGTGTTTTTACAACTTCAGTCATTTCTATCTAATAATCACATCTATGCGACATTTTAATCGGGTTTTAAATCACTGCATAGTACTGAAACTGCCCTTGTAAGAGTTCTTAATGATATTCTAATGGCTACTGATTTTGGTGATTCTGTCATTTTATAATTTTATTAGTTATGCTGGACCTGTCCTCAGCCTTCGATCGACATGAAATTCTCATCTCTCGCCTGGAGTCTTATGTGGGTCTGGGGGGGGCAGTTTTAAATTGGTTTAAATCTTTCCTAACAAACCGAACTTTCTCGGTTAAAATAGGAAACTTCACTACTTCTTTAGGCAATTTAACTTGTGGTGTTCCTCAGGGATCTGTTTTAGCACCTACTCTTTTTTTCTCTCTATCTACTTCCCTTGGGGTCCACTGTTACGCTGACGATATGCAAATCTATCTGCCTGTGACCACGAAAAATAAGCGTGCTCTTAATAGTTCGTCAGCGTGCCTAGACGACGTCAAGTCATGATTTTCAAAAAATTTCCTTTTTCTGAATTCAGATAAATCGGAAGTTATTGTTTTTGGCCCCTCTGAAACTAAAACACAAAACAAACTTAACCTTGAGTCCTTAAATTGAGCTATTTCTTCTCAAGTGCGGAATCTGAGTGTAGAAATTGACAACGGCTTGAAATTTGACAAACAAATAAGCTCTGTAGTAGGCAATCTTCACTCTCTTTCTAAAATTAAATATTTTCTTTCTAAAGCCTCTTTAGAGGTCGCTATCCACACCTTCATTACATCTCGGCTGGATTACTGCAACTCTCTATGTTATGGTGTTTAAAAGACTCAAATTCCCCGTTTACAAGTAGTTCAAAATGCAGCAGCTAGATTCCTGAAGGTATGTAAAAAATTTGATCATGTTACGCCCCTTCTGAGATCTCTACATTGGCTGCCTGTTCAGTATAGAATTGAATATAAAATCTTATTACTGGTCTATAAATCCTTAAAGCTGCAGTCCGTAAGTTTTGCCACTTTGTCGCCATCTCTGTTTGAAAACCTGCAATTGCAGCTGTTTGCAGAATTATCTTCCTTGCGTGGGTTGTGCACCGGCACGGCGTTACCTGTAGATTTCAATTTCTGTACAGTCTAATCTCTAATTGTCATACCATTCAAATATAAAGACTTTTTTTTTGTAACCCAAAATGCAAATTAAAGTTCCTTACAACTCGTTCTCTTTTAAATAAATATTTTATCATAATGAACATAGCAAGACGAGAAAAAAGCACAACATAAGAAACTCCATAACTGTATTAAGTGAACAAGTGGGCTACTGTTACCTTATTAGTAATTACCCAATGAACCATTGAAATGTCCTGCCTATCCAGCAGAAAAAAAGCCATCTCTGCATCCGTTTTAAAACCCTTCAAAACACGGAGTTCACGCCACCTTTCAAAAGCCCTGCCGATATTTATTCTTGTTTTAGCAATAGCCTGCAGTCTCTTTTTTTCTGTAGCCACTTCGCAGTACAAATTTTTTATTCGAAAACTTTATTACAAGCTTACCGTTGTGAATCGAGCTTAAAGTAAACCGATAGGCTGGTTATGTACTTGCTCAAAAATGGATTTTGGATCATTTTTAACCAAAAAAAGTTACGGACTGCAGCTTTAAATAATCTAGCACCATTTTATCTGACGGACATACTCCACCCTTATACTCCTACGCGAGGACTTAGATTGGGAAACAAATTCCTCCTTCATATTCCCAGATCCCGCTTGAAGACACGGGGCAATAGAGTCTTTGAAGTGGCTGGCCCCACTCTATGGAATAATCTCCTGACTCAAATCAAAACGGCTTCCACTTTATCAGAGTTTAAATCCAGCCTCAAAACTCATTTGTTTGTCTTGGCTTTTAACATGTAATTTTATTGTCTCATTGTTTTTTTGTTTTTTTCTTCTCTCTGTACTTGTATTGTACTTATTGTACAGCACTTTGGTTGGCCTGTGGCCGTTTTTAAATGTGATCTAGAAATAAACCGAACTTGAATCGCTACAAGAGGCCTTTATTCACTTTATATAATCCCCCCCGTGTGAGGCACTTTTTATTATGGATGGATGCGCTTTATTGGACTTCTTTTGGACTGTTGAAAAATAACACCCATTCACTGTCATTATAAAGCTTGGAAGAGCCAGGACGTTTTTAAATATAACTCCAACTGGATTCGTCTGAAAAAAGAAAGTCGTATATACCTAGGATGCCTTGAGGATGAGTAAATAATGGGGTAATTAAAATTTTTTTGGGTGAACTAAACCTTTAAGGCTCTTAAAGGGGTCATCGGATGCAAAATTCACTTTTACATGTTGTTTGAACATAAATGATTAATGTGTTGGCAGTGTCTGTACCCATTAACCCTATATGATTAAAAATCCACAAGTGTTTTTCAAATCAAATCACCTTTCTAAAATCAAGCCGATCTCAGATTCTTGGCTGTGTGACGTCACACAGACCCAGGCCCCTCCCACAATAGTTGATTGAAAAGGCCGTCTTACCTTAGCTCCGCCCTGAGTGAGCTGTCATCAGTCCGACATTGTTTCAACGCCGGAGCAGATGAACTCTAAAGTATTGAGGTTTTTTGTTGTTGGATGTAATAATGAACACTACAGTCGTCATTTACTCCCGACATCTGATGCAGTGGATTACGTTTTTAGGAAGGGAATGCGCCCCGATCTACCTAAATGCATCTATGCTCGCGTGAATCATTCATGATCCAGCTTCACCTACAGAATAAGTGAGTATAAGGTTCTTTTATGATCGCCTTCCTAATAACGTGCTAGTTAGCAAGTTCCGTGGCTTAAGTAAACAGTATCATGAGAACGGCTCGTCACCCCACGGTAGAGAGGGGCAGGGCGGGGTGAGGCAAGAGCTCATAGCAGTTAAAGGAACGCACCGAAACGGACTCGCTGTGAACAGAGCTGTTTTTGACAGGGTAAAAGGGTGTTGTTTTACACTACCATTGGAACATTTTAACCAAAGTATGTTATAGACTTCCCATTAAGACCCTAAAGAATCATATCAACAAAAGGGCATCCAATGACCCCTTTAGCATAGCGGCTGTGTATATGGCCCCTGGTCACCCTGTCTGGGATGATTTTGTGAGAAATCCAATAGTTCTTTCTTTGTACAGTTGGGGGCGAAACAACATTCGACAGGTTTTGTGAGATTTACCCAAACATGATGCAGTTGGATACCTGAATCTTTTGTCGTTTCCGCTCATCTGGAGCACCCACCCGAGGCTTGGTGTCGAGGAGGGAAAGCAACCACTAGTAACAGATGCACTGTTTGTCCTCACAGCAGTACAGTTCCAGCACCTGCTGATGGAGCGGGCAGAGCTGCAGAGAGCTGGAGGGCAGAGAGGGATACAGTCCGGTCTGAGACGCAGGAGCTCCTGAGGATCCCACCGGATCGGAAGAGGAGAGCGCTTCTGGACTCTCAGAGACAGATGAGTCCGGGCCGTCCTGCCCACTCAGCCTCAGCTTCTCCAGAGCTTCCATAAGCACGTTGCTTCTGGCTAGGATGGGTCTTGGTTTGAAATGCTGTCTGCATTGAGGACATTCATAGGAGCCTTTCTTTGCTGTCTGATCCCAGTGCTTCTGGATACAAAGCAGGCAGTAACTGTGTCCACAGGGAAGGGTAGCAGGGTCCTTAAGGATGTCCAAGCATATGGGGCAAGCAAACGCCTCCGGAGCCCAGTCTGTCGTAGCCATGATGTTGAAGAGAGGTAGATGAACTATCCAGGGTTTCTGCAAAAGCACAGGCAACAGCTTTTTACATTTCCTTTTAAACCAGAACGGGTGTGGTTAAAACTAGTAGTACAAGTTCTCTGGATGGTTCTAGTTAAGTGCTACACACATTTTCCATGACACAGCTAGAATAAAATGTATGGCAGGCTGAAAAACCTGTGTATCCGGTCAGGGATTGTGGGTTTGGAATGCAATGTTGTAAAAAGGCTTGATGTGTTAAGTCATGAAAGGTTCTGATAATGTTGTATAAACGTTGCTATTATGTTGTTAACATTCCCCTTGTGACGTCTGTAAGTATTGAAAGGTTACATAAGTATTTCGTTAACATGGTAGTTATGAAGTTACGACATTAGTGCATCCCCTTGTAATATTTTAGGAACCACCTTTCCACGTCCAACTTGAAACTGCATATCAGTCAGTAATATGTAATGTTTTTGTCGAAAATGCCATGTGTGTATACATTTACCATAAATAGTAATATAAAACATTATTAGTAAGAGAAAGAGAGCTCACTAATACAATATATACACACTGCTGTTCTAAAGTTTGGGATCAGTAAGATTTTATGTTTTTCTTAAAAGTTTCTTCTGCTCATCAAGGATGTATCTATTTGATCAAAAATACAAAAACTAATTTTGTACCTATAAATACAAAAACTAAAACAAAATTAATTTTGTGAAATATTATTGCAATTTACAATAACAGTTTTCTCTTTTAATATACTTTAAACTGTAATGTATTTCTGTGATGTGCAGCTGTATTTTCAGCATCATTACTCCAGTCTTCAGTGTCACACTGAATCAGAAATCAGTATAATATGCTGATTTATTATCAATGTTAGAAACAGTTGTGCAACTTGTGCTTATTATAGGAACCAATATTAGAAATTGTAATAATATTTCACAATATTATGTTTCTTTCAGTATTTTTGATCAAATAAAGCCAGCGTGTTAGCCTACAGAAACTTGATAAAAACAAATATAAAAATCTTACTGATCCCAAATTTTGAACAGCAGGTGTAAACACACACACAAACACACACACACACACACACACACACACACACAATTTAAAAAAAATTGCAGTTATGATTCTCATCTACTCTTATAGGATTTTATTTTTATTTAGTTAGTTAGTTAGTGTAATACAGCTGTGTCATAATTATTCAACCTCTATTCAACACTGCTGTTTTTAAGTCACTTAATTGTGTGGTAGGTTACAGAATGGCATAAAAACACAATTAAGCCTTTGAAATTATATACTATAGCAAAACTCAATGCGCTTGAACGGTACACTTACATACATTTAGAATGTGCCGAAGTTAAGTATAGCAAATATGGCAAAAAACAAAAATATGCTCTCACAAAAGCTATAGAGAATAAATTGTTTTAGTAAATTAGTCTGTGCAGACACTCAAATTTCCTAGAGACACAGCTGGCAGCCTTATTCATAGGTTTAAAATGTGTTGCACCAGAAAACCTTTGAGGACGTTGAAGAAAAAGGAAGCCCAATGTTTGATCCTTAGCAATGGGGAAAAAAAGAAAAAAACACAGGTGTGGATGTATCAGGCCATTTTGGCAAAAGATTGTGATGTCTTTTGTTGCAGGAGCCTGAGCTGATGATTACTGCAGGGCAAATCCTAATCTACTGAAGCCTTGTGCAGATTGCGTTGTAAACTAGGAACAGTGTAATGGAGAGAATGCAGAGACAGTGGCTGTTGACTGACAAGCCTTAGAGGAGCCGCGCATTAAAGCAGATCATTTCAGAAAGAGGGCTAAAAATAATCATTTTGCAACGTTTTTTTTTATATAACTTTAAAGGTGACATATCAGAAAATCTGACAGTCTCCAAGGTTTGTAAGTGTATAATAGGGTCCAGGGGCATCTTACCAACCAAGAAACGTGGAAAAGATGAACCCAGTAACGTTGTGATGGGAGGATTTTTCTCACAGCGTTGAGGAAAAACAGCCCGGTTCGGATTTCTCTCCCTCTGTGACGTGGCAAAGGGATCTCATTATAATATTACCGCCCCTTAATCTGTAAGGCACTGTCCTTTTGATTTAGCAAGCGACAACGGTGTACCAGCTCTAAAGCCATGATGATAGTTTGAGCAGAACATGCTACTGTTCTGTGTTTGGCTGCACAGACGAGCAAGAACACTGGGTTCGAGTTCCCAAAAACGGGGCCCTTCAGGAAAGGGGCCGAGAGAGCAGTGGATTTATTGATGTATTTACTGTATATTGCTGCTGCCACAAATATAAATAAACATGCAATTTTTTCCCAGTGTTACCTTCACAGGACATAACCCACTGTGTGTGAAATCGTGTGTGTGTTTTTAATGTGAATTTGTGTGTGACTGAGAACTAGTTTAGTACTAGCTGCGGTGACAGCCGCTTTCGGTGCGTGTGCCGGCAGATGTGTGCTCTCAGAAAAACCTTATATCAGAAAGCTTAAAAATCATATGTTTAAACGCATGTTCAGAGTGTAAAACATGAAACAGAACCAAAAAGATGTTCGTAGCGGTCCGAGCTTGTACCGGCGCAGCTCTATCTGGAAAGGGGGCGGGGCAGCAAGCTCATTTGATTTAAAGGAACAGGCCCGGAAAACAGCGTTGTTTCTGCTTCCACTAAATATAGGCATTTTCAAAATGATATAATGAATGGTCTGTGGAGTATTTTGAGCTGAAAATTCACAGACACATTCTAGGGACACCTGAATTGTATATTACATCTTGTATAAAGGGGCATAATAGGTCACCTTTAAATTAATTATAATTACAAGTGCCGATGTCCTGACTGGAGTGCCCAGAGCTTTCTAGAGCAGTGGTTCTCAATTCCAGTCCTGGCGACCCACCGCTCTGCATATTTGGCGTGTCTCTTTTTTTTTTAACACACCTGATTCAGATCATCATCTCATTAGAAGTGAACTGTGTTCCGATTGACATGCTCCCTACACAGTGTCCATTGCTCCCTACTCCCTGAGCAGGGGAAATCCGTTGAAGTTTACTTCACTTCGGAATATTTATTTAGAGATTTGCGCTGCGCCGCTGCCTGCAGCATCTTCACACACAAACGTGAAGTGGGACATAATATATCTCTGTAAATAAATACAATTTAAATTCACGTCTCGCACACTTAAATGCCCTTTGTCTGGAACATATACGCTCCCTTCAAACTGGAATCATGGCGGAATATCCAGTGATGTCCACTTCGCAGGGCACTTAAGGTCAAATAGAACAAATGTCTGAAGTGATAAGAGAAACATACAAAATGTGCAGAGCGGGGGTACGCGAGGACTGGAATCGAGAACCGCAGTTCTAGAGGGCACTCCATACCGGACCTTTTTCAGTGTTTCATGGACTCCATTTCCCATAACACCTTCTGCCTAGGAACTGATCACCGACACACCTGACTCCAATCAGGAGGACTATAAAGGGCACACACAATCACACTCACATCAAGAAGTCTTGTTCCACTGTTAACGGAAACTACTGAGCGTTTTCCATCTGTACCTTGCCTGTGTTTTTGACCTTGGACTGTTTTCGTTTTTTTGGATTGTTCAGATGCCTAGACCGCCATTGCCTGTTTTTGGATTACTCTTTGTCCTGCCTCGGATAGTATTGTTTGTTGATGTTCGACCCTGTCTGTCTTGACCACGATCTGTACAATAAAGCTCGCAATTGGATCTTATCTCCATTGTCACGCTCTAGTCCCATTACAACAAGTGAAACAATTGAAAGGAAAATATTTAAATATTTGTAACAAATTATGTCATGATTTAATACAAAAATATGAATGTTCTCATGTACTTCATTATCATTTCATGATGGTCTAATCAGCAGGCGCACGCTCATACAGGTTTTCAAGATGTTATAGATATGTTCATGTTGCACGTGATGGAAGACTGATGTCATGCAATGTTTATGTTTTTTAAAGACTATTTCCTTCTTCCTGCTTTAAAGCATTATCAGGCAAAGGTCATGTGGATGTGATGTGTATGTTTTAGATTTGCACTAGATTAACTTTTGATTATGCCAGTCAACATTTGACTAACCCTGACATCTTTACTCAAAGTGTAACACTATTTTCTACGAGTCATGGCACTTGTACAGTAAAAGATGTTTGAACTGAAGCGACATGTCGACAAATTGTATACCACCCTTCTGCCATCCATTAAGAAGCTTGGGTATGTGGCACAATTTGGGCCAAACAGGGTAGAGGTTCCCTAAAAAGACTGCAAACAAACTACTAAGGAACGCTCCGTGTGAGTTTGTGATGGCTCTGAGACAACAAACTGATGTTTGTGGAGTTTACAAGAGGGTGAAAACCCAGGATGCATGCTGGTTTCTAGACTTATAATGCATTCATAGCACGCTACAAAGTTAGTTAGTCACTTTGTTGACATGTCCTTGTTTTGGTCAAAGCATAAAAACACAAGAAACAAGTAGTCAGTAAACATCTATAGAAATCAATGGCCGCCAAATCAATATCCCTTACCTTAATAATACTAATATGATTAGGTTAACTTTCTATTATGTGACGTTCGTAGCCGTCTACATAAATAAAATATTGATTATAATATCCAATTGATTCCTCAGGTGTTTTTTGGGTCATTCCATGTCAAATCTACCAAATTTTGGAAACTTCTCCGCTTATGTTTTTGATTTTGCTAATTTTATTTGTCTTGAGAAAGATAAATGCGTATAGTGATGAACGCCAAACTATTAAATGCCATTGGTGTATATTCACTGCGTAACAGAGGAGAGTCAAAATTACAATTTTCACCTGGGATTGAATCAAATGTTTTGATCAAAAAGCATCATGATGTTAATTTTACACAGAGATTAGTAGGCCTGTCAGTAAAATGTGTTATCTTTAGCTATTTTTGTTGCATTATATGCCAATGGTGAATGTTCAAAAATTGGAAAAAATCACCTTTCAGGATTTTTTTTTTCCTGTCTCCAAAGTTTGCATGCCTGTAACTCAAAAAGTATTAAATATATTTAATGCGTTAAATCATTTTGAATCACATTCAATTGTGTGGCTAATAAACCAAACATAAGTGTTAATGTAATAAATTAATTTGTTCACTCACCCGCTGTTTGTGTGTATTGCAGTGCTGTGTTTGTCCAGTAGGTGGCGCCATGCGGCTGTTGAAGATTCAAACACACCCCGAAGAAGAAGCTGCTTCCGTCACAACATCCGGTGACCGTCTCCTGCTGATTTAGTTATTTTAAGGTGAGTCTGCCTCCTTTTAAAATGTTTTATTGTGACTTATGCAGCTTAAAACTGTAGATTACAATGATGCTGTGGAAGAATAGTTTCCTCGTGTATGTAAAAGAATAAATGGCTGATCACTAGGAGTTATGAGTAACTTAATATGTGATAAGGAGTTGTTAATGTCATTGTTGTTTCGCCCCACTTTATGTTTCTCTCGTGTTCGGTATTTATTGAACTAAAGCTTTATTATGAAGTGGAATGTCACTTATACGAAACCAATGTCATTCTGAGATATTTGGATCTCAGCTGCCACAAGGTCTCAGTTCATGTTAGATTTGAACTTGCTTGTTATTATTATATATTTTTCCTTAATCTACAGCAGAAGAGTGCATTGAATTGTGCTCCCTCTGTCGCAGGAGTATGTTTTGTGCATGTGCTTAATAGATCATCAAGAGCTCAGGATCAGCAGCAGCCTGAATGGATTGGTTTGGTTTTGTCAGCTTGAATCCAGCTAGCATCTTAGCACAGATAAACCCAGCAGAATCCGCTTTGTTGATGCTGAGCTGTGTGTTTACAGGATGTTTAGGACTCCGCACAGCAAGACTTGCTTAAATCAGCTCCGACTGGTGTCGTGGCTCAGAGACGCTCATGAACCAGGCTCTTCTTCTTCCAGACGAGATGATGTGCAGCGCTTCTGCTCCAGCACCGTGTCTAGAGCATCCTCTGATGTGCTGGACTCCTCCAAACATGCGTGTCCACCGGCCAGCATACGGATATGCACTGGCACTCGTTTTCTGTTAACACACATGAATTATGGCTGTATGAACTGGCTACGCATACCAAATGCTTTCTTGCTGTTTTCACACGCCTCACAAAGCCCCTCTAATCAAAGCAAGTGCCAGAATTCTCCTGAAAGCAGCACTGCCTTAAAACGCAGCACAAATAGCGCGAGCATCTTCCGTGGGGTGTCTAACACCGGCCGGTGTAAAGCTGCAGTCCAGACTCGCGGGCTGCACAGAAAAGCCCCTCAGCGGACTGTGATGGACGAGTGTTTGTCTGCAGGGAACGAGGCTCGCTGCAGACGCTCGCTGCAGGCCAACGCTGCTCTGTACACTCGGGAAGGGACGAGCTGGGCCGCGGTGCTGGTGTGTCTGTGTGCCGTGAGCGGGGATCCCGCGCTGCTCTTCACCCTCAGATCCGCCAAACTGAAGGGCAGGCACAAAGGAGATGTCAGGTATGCATCACGTCCGGTGCTGAAGCAGGGTAAAAGCTCATCTGAATGCGCTTCTCATCCCTGTTGTGCTAGTTTCGCAGGGGGAAAGAAGGACCGGTCTGACAGGACTGTAGTCGACACGGCTCTCAGAGAAGCGCGCGAGGAGCTGGGAATCCACATCACTGAGGATAAAGTGTGGGGTGTGCTGAAACCGCTGCGTGACACGGTCAGTGTGCACTTTCTGTTTGTGTGTGATGTTGAGTATTTCAAATCTGTGAGGTGTTAGGCTGGAAACATGCTTTACTCGACTGAGTGAATGCAGACACGAGGGTGAGAGTCCGTTGTGAACTTTAGGGTCCTATGGAATCCGTTTTATTTTTCTTTCTGGATTCCATTTTTTTTCCTGTTGTAACTTTTCTGGACTCCTTTTTAATGGTTAATTAAATTTTCTTAATCAAAAAGCATGTCTAATTAATTAAAATCATGAAACATATACAATTTAACATCAATTTATGTTTAACAAAAATTACATGTTTAGGGCCCTATGAAATGTTTTATTGTTTTTTAATTTCTAATTATTTGAATTCATAAAACAACTTTTATTTACTCTTAAAATAGCCTCATGAAATGTTTTTCCCCCCCTTCAGAAATTCTGTGTTGTGTATTTTGGTTATCAAATGAAGTCCTGAATCGTTCATTTAATTTATCTTTTAATTAGTGAAAAATAAACAAAAATTTTTTGGCAAATAAAGGAGATTTACTTTTGAAATTAAAACATTAGAATTAATATTGCGTGATTATTCCTTAAAAATAAGTTTTTAATTTTAGTAGTAGTAGTAGTAGGCTATGTATTTCGGGCCACAATATCTTAAAGTTAAACCAAACTTTTATTTTGACGGGTTGCCGTGTATACCTTTACACTTCTGTGTGTGTATATATGTTATGACACTATTTTACTCAAATGAAATAGTGAAATCCCCCCGAGGGTCACACAACAACACCAAACGTCATTTATTCACAGAGACACACGGAACATGCAGACTTAATATTCACATATACCAGTCTATATAGCGATTTGATTTAAGTTCAATGACCTACTTTTGATTCATTCATCCAAACATTCTGCGTTAAACTGTAAATTCTGTTTTTATAACTGGATATTGCGATTCCGCATCACAGAAGCCATAGGGCCCTAGAGCTCGCATTCTGACTGAACAAACGTCATGTGCTCTCTTGCATTGGTCTGGCGGTAATTAAACTCAGTGTTCAAGGGGGCGATAGAGTTACATCCAGATGTTTCTAACATGAAATCATATGTTATTATTCAGGCGGGTTATTATGCCACGACACTAGTTAACGTGAAAGAGAAAACTGATCATAAAAGAAGACATTTATGAAGAAGACTCATTTTAGATGTATAAAATTGAGCTTGCGCAGCCAGATGCATCTGCTTTCATGTACTTATTTAAAGTATGTTTCAACAAAACATGGCTGCGCTGCTGGAAAGTAGTTTTTGTAAATCGTCATTGATCGTAAAGTGACCAGTGTTGGGGAGAGTTACTTTTAAAAGTAATGCATTACAATATTGCGTTACTCCCTAAAAAAGTAACCAATTGCATAACTTGGTTACTTTTTATGAAAAGTAATGTGTTGCATTACTTTTGCGTTACTTTTTAAATATAAGCAGGGCTTGATTGCTTTTAATATAAGAAGTTCTATTTTTGGCAAATGTAAAAGCCCTCTCACACCAGAAGTGAAACGGATGAGCCTCAGGCTGAAATATAAATTCACGTCTGTACAGTAGAGAATGCAGCACAAATAAACCTTTCAGCTATGCTGCTGTTTACCTAAAGTCATTTTTGCTTAGATGGTTGAGTTGGATCATCTAAGGGCAGTAGCAAAGACACTGGTTAATAAAAGGATTAATACTAATAGGATAATATTATTGCAGGTTTGCATCATATTCTGAGTTTGTATTGACAGTTTTTATTGGTTGTGAGGAGCACTGAATGTGTTTGTGTGCAGTGAGATGAGTAAACATGTTGATATTTAGTCTAGAACTACAGTAAGATCATGTTCACACAAAGCTCTGCACTGACTCCTGATTTCTGTCTCCACGGCAACACCAGAGCTGTCACTCAACACATGGAAACTAAGTAACTGCTGTTACTTACTTGAAAAAGTAACTCTGATATTTTCATGTAAATTCTAAAAGTAATGCATTACTTTAGTAGTTACTTGAAAAAAGTAATCTGATTACGTAACTCGAGTTACTTGTCATGTTACTCTCAACCGCAAGCTCACGCTCATCTGCATACACTTTTGAGCGTCACACCCACTAATGCAAAGAACCAAGTCCCGCCCTACATTTGTCTCTAATCCGTTGTCTCATAATTTGTTTCTTTGCGACTTTAAAGCTCATACCAATGTAACCAGATGGAAATGAATACAAGCTATGCTCATGTTTTTAGGAGTACGAATGCTCATTTGACTCTATTCAAGTGCATTTCTGAAGTGAAGATCAGTGTAATTCTCCAGCTGAATGTATGTTGTTTTCCTAACTTTCAGTCTGGAATGATGATTGCGCCTGTAATAGCCAATCTCGGACCGCTGGAGGCGCTCTCTTTTCGACCTAATCCAAGTGAGGTACAGCACAGTTTACATCCCATCACGATCTATTCAGATCTCAGATAAGACTGAAGTAACACTGTGTTTCTTCCTCTGACAGGTGGAAGAGATTTTTACCCTGACGCTTGAGCATTTATGTCAACCCCAAAACAGAGGCTACACACACTTCCGCACTGGAGATCGTTACGGGTACACACTCCCGGTGTTTCACAGCCCTAAGCATCGCGTCTGGGGACTCACAGCAGTGGCCCTGGATCACGCGCTCAAAATTATTATGCCACCAGAGCAGCTGTTGGACCACAGCGTGGCTCAGTAGCACCTTCAGCAGACAGACCGCTTGCTTTAATGAAAATCCTGTCGTTAATTACTCACCCTCATGTCGTTCCAAACCCGGGAGACCATGTCCTTTCGGAACACAATTTAAGATATTTTTGATGGAATCCGAGAGCTCTCTGACCCTCTATAGACAGCAAGGTTCAGAATCGTAGCAAGGACATCCAACGCTATCCACGACCAATTCGTATGTATTTAACGAGGTGGCTAATTCCTACAAATTTGTATGACGTCACTCGTATGACTTGTCTAGACCCCAGTGGCGGGGTTAGGTGTTCCCAATTTTACAACGATCATTACGTTGATTACGTTTTATGGCACTCTCCAAAATGGCCGAAGACGGTAACTCGGGGAAAAGAATTGTTGAATAACTTATTGTTTTCTTTGTGCACAAAAAGTATTCTCATAGCTTCGTAAAATTACGGTTGAACCCCTAATTTCACATGGACTATTTACTGATGTCTTAGGCACTTTCGCATGCTTTAGGTCAGAAACTAAATGGACGTACTAAAGTACTGTGGGGTGAGGATGATTGCGCGAACTATTTCCCAGTACAATTTAAAGGGTTGCATTCGCACCGACACAAGAAGTGACGTAAGCCAGTCGACAGTGTTGTCATTTGTGCGCGGCGTTCAACAACTGAAACAAAGAAGAACAACATTAACAAAAGGAGGATGAGGACGCTGTGATCGGAGCTGTTTTTTTGTTGTGTCTCGCGGGTTTCACAATAACGCACATGGAAAGTTGATGTATATGTAAAGCGATTGAAAGAACGGAATGGAGGACTAAGATTCTCCAACGACAACTGGTAGTGTTACATTTGCTACAAGTGCCTGCACTTCCGCGTCCGTCCATCTATCGCTGTTCTCCAAACTTGCGAAATAAGTTGACATGTTTACAATATGTTTACACAGCATTTTAAATCATGGCGGGTGAGGGCGTTTTCATACACGTTTGGCCAATCAATGTCTACTTACGTCACGATTAGTACCAGTTGTGCTGGTTAGACCCTGACCCTGCTAATAGGAGCTAATTTGGTTCTCGAAAAAGGCAGTCCGGTACTAAAATCACACCCAGTTCCGGCAAAAACGCCAAAAAGTGGGTAGTTCCACAATTAGTTCTGGTACTATGAAAAGGTTCCTGCGGTGCGAAAGGCCCTTTTGCTACGTTTCTGGACTTGGGAACATTTCAGTTGCATTGCTGTCTATGCAGGGTCCGAGAGCTCTCAAATTCCATCAAAAATATCTTGAGTTCCGAAGATAAACGAAGGTCTCACGGGTTTGGAACGACGTGAGGGTGAGTAAATAATGACAGAATTTTCATTTTGGGGTGAACTAACCCTTTAAACATTCAACTCTGCCGTATTACAGAATTGGTTTTAGGAAAAATCTCACGGAAATGGTCAAGAAAGGTCTGGATCATATTTCAACCCACCAAAAAAGGGGAAATCATGCAGAAAATCATGATAGTCCATAAAAGTGGTGCAATATGACACAGCCGTTCCCCCAGTGGTATGTTTAGGGTTAATATCTACTGCAACAGAAGGACTTGTACTGGTTAGCTGCTCTGCTGTAATGAAAAGCCTCCAGTGAAATCAGGTGTGTTTGTTTTTACAAAGCACATACATCTGAATGTACTTTTGGGATTTAACATTATACGTTCTTCTCCAAGCCAGATGATTGTTTTAAATGTGAGTAATATAAATGTCATTTTATTTACCATCAGTGCTCATAATAAGTGTTCAGATGCTTTAAAGGTTGACGGTAAGTGTGTTGTGTTTATTTTGTACAGTAGGCATCAGCACAGTCTTGCATATGGACATCTATATACCCTCCTGCACTTTAGCTATAATCTATTACAGCGACTGCATGATCCCGTTGTGTGTTCAGTATTCAGCTAATATACTGATTTGTCCCTTAGGATTTTGCAAAACTAATAAATAAATAAAATCAATCAGTTAACAATATTTAATTCATTCCAAACTAATTTCCTAGTTCCTTGACAGCTATACTTTTTTTCTACATGCAGCTATATTTAAAAAATGTAGCAATATGGTAACACTTATTTTAAGGTAAAATATCATAAGATATTTTGCAGTTCAATTAGCATTATCCCATTTCACACGTGTGCGTTATCCAGTCAACTCTTTTCTGCTCCACATTTTGTCAAAATATCCCAGTGATGATTAAAGTCAGCATGAAATGGAAATTCACACTAGAAATGTCCTACTTCCTGCCAAAGATAAAGATTCTTTAAAAGCATGTCTTATTACTTTCCATTATTTCACCTCTGAAGTAATTGCAGCTTATTTTAAAGATTAAAAATAGATTTATTTTTTGGTCTTTATTAAGGCAAGAAAAATGTGAAAAACTCCAAAGCGCTCGCTTGGAAATATGGCATCCTCTTACGTAGAAAGAGCGCTCCTCCAGAATCCCCTGCAAGGAATTACACTCATTATGTCACCTTAAGTGTGCGGATAGAAATATGCCTCCCATTTCCTCACCCAAACCTTCACGAGTCGTTTGATGCGTTTTCCTCTGATCCTCCAGTGCACACGAGATGCAGTGCCGTTCACAGGAATGGTGGATCTTGCCTTCTGTATGCTTTCACCTCTCTGCAATATTTATATATACGAAATCAAATGTGACCCTGGAGCACAAAACCAGTCATAAGGGTCATTTTTGAATGAATAAGCTTTCCATTGATGTATGGTTTGTTAGGATAGGACAATATTTGGCTGAGATACAACTATTTGAAAATCTGGAATCTGAGTGCAAAAAAATCTAAATATTGAGAAAATCATCTTTAAAGTTGTTCAAATGAAGTTCTTAGCAAAGCATATTACTAATCAAACATTAAGTTAATATATTTACAGTAGGAGATTTACTAAATATATTCATGGAACATGATCTTTACTTAATATCCTAATGATTTTGGCATAAAAAATAATAATTTTGACCCATACAATGTATTGTTGGCTATGCTACAAATATACCCATGCGACTTAACACTGCTTTTGTGCTCCAGGCTCACATATTACATGATGCGCTGAATAAGTCATCAAATGGATTGCAAGCATTCACTTAACATTTCCATCACATGACATAACAGTGAGCTGACAAAATCCCTCACTTGATGAGAACTTATTTTATTTTTTATTATTGTAGACAATGTTATTGTAGGTAAAAGATTTCAACAAAACATGTAAAGTGAATATATTGTTTATTTCTAAAAAGCATAAGTGCATCACATTTCTGCGGGCTATAGGCGTTTGGCAGTCTGTCCAGTGTAGACCTAATAGGAATATATAAATATAAAAATAAATAAATATAAAAAGAATTTAAATGATAAAAATAATTCCGGACTAAATTTTTGCAAGTAATTTTCATTCATTGGTTTATTTATTTATTAGTGTGTTAACACTTTCTTTTTATATTTGGCCTTTTATTGTAATGGTTTTGTAAGGCCAGCACTCACTTTTGCACCGATATGTATGAGCGTGTCTGATCGATGAGTTCCCTGCAGCAGCAAGTTCTCTGAACACAAGCATTACATTGATTATAAAAGGATTTCTAGCTATAGATTAAGAGTGTATTCTTCAAACTTTGGTGTTAAATGTCTTAATTACAATATATCCACTGAATGTTATGAATACTCACTGTGCTGGTCACATGTAGCGTCTGGACCCAATCAGAGAGCACGATTTGACAAACTGGTACAAGGCAAACAAACTGGCCTGTGCACAAAGTTATAAATGTAATGCATTCATTGGTGAGACAGAACTAGATGTCAATAAACTCGATACAATTCCACTTGTCAAGTTGTGACGAATACCTAACCCTTTAAAAGACTCCGGGTTGTACACCAGTCTTTGGGATATTTTTAGAAAATATAAATCACTATCTGGCCAACAGAGATTATTTGCTATTAAAAATAACTACTAAAACACACAGTGAATGTATATTAGCACTGTTTGTTGTTTGCTTCTAGAGCTGTGGGATCTGGAAATGGTGACATCGGGTTGGGGAACATTGAAAATATTACCATATCTATGAAGACCAGGTAAGATTCACTCAACCTAATCAGAGCAACGTCACCATTTCCATAACTTCACCGGTACCTTTGTAAGAGAACTGAAAATCAGTGTATAAAACTCAATGGTGACAATCAACAAAAGAAGATTTTATGCTGAAATGCATGCTGGGCATCAACATACTACAGAACTCATTCATGACTCCCAGCATGCACTGCAGTTGATCGGTTTATCGGAATTAGTTTGAGGATTGTCACCATTGTTGAGTTTGTATGATGAGTGTTGATGTCTAAATCTTTCTGTATACTTTGCATTTGTGAAACAGAACATTTAGATCAGTAATGAAAGATCAGCTTCAACATTTTTAGCATTATTTCTCAACTATTACAGTTTGACACCATCACAAAAAAATATTGTACTCCTACTTAACTTTAAAACATCTCTTTCTTTATTAAACGCATAAGTGTTTATATTGAAACACTATTGTAAGCACTGAAAGAGAATTAACTTAATGAAAAGCAAGAGTAAAGAGCCCAACTAAAGCAAACACTGATCACAATAATGGTGGTTTGTTGAAATTTCAACATTTACCAACATTAATTGCGGGTGCAAAAGTTATATTAATTCAATGCCATTATCATTGACAAGTCAACTATTTTTAACATGGATTCAATGGTTTTCACCTGCTCTCTTGCTCTTGAGCGGACGGACGGATGGATGCTCGTCGGAGTGCTGCAGGTTTTTGGAAATGTAAGCTGTTCTTGCAGCTTGCTGTTCTCAATTAAAGGATTGATGAGATGGTGATTTTTTATGTTAAGCAATAATAGGAGTCGTTACAAGGAGAGAGCTGAAACCATTTCAATTATGCGCAACTTCAAGATCATTGGCGATACATAGATTTCGCATCTGAAAGGGTTGTCGGCGTTTCTGTGATACGTCATTCTATTGAAATCAGTGTCGCAAGATCAAATTTAGGATGGTTTCTGCGCAAGATTTTATAAAATGAGGCCCCTGATGCCTGATTTGGTAGTTGAACCGAACCAGACAGTTATGGATGAAACACAGGACAGACTCCTAGGATGTTGATGGTGTGTGAGAGTTGAACTGTTTCAGCAGCTCCTGTGGCATTTTGAATTTCCTCAGCTGGTGAAGGAAGTACAACATCTGCTGGGCCTTTTTCACCATGGAGTCAATGTGAGTGTCCCACTTCATGTCCTGCGAGATTGTGGTGCCCAGGAACCTGAATGACTTCACTGCAGTCACAGTGCTGTCCATGATGGTGATTGGGGGAGTGCAGGGGGGTTTCTCCTGAAGTCCACGGTCATCTCCCCTGTTTTGAGCGTGTTGAGCTCCAGGTTGTTAAGACTGCACCAGACAGCCAACTCTTTATCCTCACTTCTATATGCAGACTCATCACGGTCCTGAATGAGACTGATGAGTGTGGTGTCGTCAGCAAACTTCAGGAGCTTGCCAGAGGGGTCTTTAGAGGTGCAGGCATTCGTGTAGAGAGAGAAGAGACCCAGTTTGCTTGAGTAAGCCAACTGAAGAGGACCAGCAAAGGTCCAGTGAATCCTTCAGTAGGCCAGGGACCAGTCTCTTAAATTACTACGACCACAGGACGTGAGAGTGAACAGGTCTGTTAGTCTTTATGAAGTCCAGTTATGTTGGGTTTTTTTGGGAACCGGAATGATGGTGGAGCTTTTGAAGCAGCAGGGAACTTTGCACAGCTCCAGTGATCGGTTGAAGATCTGTGTGAAGATGGGGGCCAGTTGGTCAGCACAGGATTTCAGACAGGCAGGTGAAACAGTTGGGCCTGAAGCTTTCCTGTCTGTCGTCTGAAGACCTGGTTCATACTCTTACACAGACCGAAGCACAGGTGAATGGTGGTAGTTCTTTTTAGCTACATCTGATTCCTTATAGCCTGTTCCTTGCCTGTTGTACAAGATTATCCCCACTTCTGTAAGCAGCCTTTGCGTGATGAAGATGTTTGAGTTTCCCAGTAAACCACGGTTTATCATTAGATAAGAATGGCCTGGTAGGAATGCACATATCTTCACAGAATCTGATAGATGAAGTTACAGTCTCTGGGAGCTCGTCCAGATCGGTGGCAGCGGCTTCAAAACACTCCAATCAGTGCAGTCCTTCATTAGTCCATCTTTGTACAGTCCTTAATACAGGTTTAGCTGATCTCAGTTTCTGCCTGTAGGTCGGTATAAAATGAACCAAAACATTGATCAGAGAGCCCCAAAGCTGCCCGCGGGACGGAGCGATATGCATTCTTTATTGTGGTGTAACAGTGATCCAATATATTACGGTCTCTAGACCCAGATAGCAACATAGTGTCGGCCCAGATGCGGCTCACATCCGGCACATGTGGAAAGATTATCTGGCCCACATGCAGCGTGGAAAGATGGCACTTGTGCGGACCGCTCCCGTTTGCCAGATCTGGGCCAAAAGCAGGCCATAACAATGCCACATGTCAGCCAAGAGCAAAGAAATAAACCACACTGGACCTTATCTGAGCCACAAAATCTTCATATATTATTTATAGAGTCCTCTCAGCTTGTCTAAGCTTGTTAACAAGCAAAATCACTGAAAGAAAAGAGAAAACAGAAATCGAGGAAACTACACAGCTTTAGATGAAATCAGCTGAAGATAAAAGACATTAAATCTCTGAAGATCTCAGCAGAGGAGGATTAAACAACTCCACAAACAGCATTACCAGCTTCACTTATTACTAACCAGATTGACTTTCTGTTAGAGGTCTACAGAATTTCTTACTGAGAATTAACGGGGGTTTAAATCTAATGTTTGTTTCATTTGAAGTCACCATAGTGTTGATTGGTGTTTCCATTAGCTGAGCTCATGATTAGTATCAGAATGTCCCATAACAGTACCTTGAAATAAGCACTGACTGTATTTCTTTACACTTGAGTCCAAGTTCAAAATAAAACTATGAAATGCTACACTGTGAATGCACGGAGCTGTATGAACCACTGCAAGCTGTAAAGTAAACAGGAAATGTTTGTCCGAACTCAACTGGTTTTGAGAGAGAACGCAAAAGTTTTGCCAGAGAACAAAAATTTGAAAAACATTTTTTCCTCCCACCCTGAATTTTTTCCACCACCATCCTTAGTCTACAGTGATTCCAGTGGCAAAAAAGCATAACAGACATTAGTGATTTTAGATCTGTGGCGCTCACAGATCATTTGCGCCCCCTTTGATTTGCATATAGGTCTAAGCGACGCAGTAGTGACTCTTACACTTAGTACTTCAGCATTTGGATAAACCGAAAACATTTGTTAAATTACTTTTTGATTTTTCATCCACTTTCAATACCATTCAGCCACATATTTTAGTTGAGAAGCCCATTAATGACTTTGGGTTGTATTTTAGTCTCATAGGTTGGATTTTAGATTTTCTTGCGCAGAGAACACAGAGTTAAAGTGAATGCCTGTTTTTCTGAATGGCTGCTGTCATCTAAAACCATTTAAGGATGTTTTTTTTTTTTTTTTTTTTAAAATACTTCCTTAAAAGAATGTCTGTCTTTTTTAATATAAAGAGAAGGACTTCTCTCCAGTGGCTCCTGGGATAGTAGTGTCCAGTGGATACACACTCGAGAATCACTGGAAGTAGTGGGTCATCTGGGCACTTTCCGCCAAATGTTTTCTAATACTACGGCTCCTACAACTCCTAATTTTTACCATAACTTCATATGGCAGAAATAGTAAGGTTAGTATGTGGTTTCAAATGCACCCGTGTAAAGTTCAATATGGCTGCAGAATTTGCATTAAAAGTTTTGAGAATCCCTTGAAAGGAAACCCAGTGATGAAACGGTCTGATTATTGATCAGAATTTTAAAATTGAGAGATTAATAATGCATTCTAATAAATTTAATTTGTCTGGACTAAAACAAAATAAATAAAAAATAGTATCTGAAGCTAGTGCACAACACTAAGTGATGCTCACAAATATACAGAAGAACGGTTAATATAACCACATTAAATAGAATGATAACTATCAAGACAACGATAAAGATATAGTTCTAAAAATCGTTCTCAATATTAAAGAATAGCAGACTCCACACCACAGCTATAACGATAAAGGCACAGAGAAACCATATCGTTGGAATCACTTCCAGAAAGATTTTTTCCAGCTGATGAATGATAAAAACATTGACAGCCAATCAGAATCAATCCTGCTGTAACGAGCTGGAGAATTGAAAGCGGCAGACGAGCGTGTGCTTAGAATAAACAGACGATATTATCGCTAATATCGTTATAGCTTTATTCAGTTTAAGCTCTCAGCGATGAGAAAGATCAGTGGAGTTCACGACATCAAGTCTTTGAAAAGACATGAGACTCAAACTAACTGACTACAGCTTATTCTGCTTCGTTTCCCGAGTTCTGTCCATGAGACGTGCTTATTTTGCATTTACTGCTCATTTCTTCAACTCTTCAGTCATTATAAATGATTTCATCGCCAGAAAAAGGAAAATAAGAGAAAATTATATTAATATATAAATCTATTTTGTAGGTTTGGCCCTCCATAAAGTAAATGCATTTAAAAAGAAGAAAAAAAACTCCTTGATTCTACAATTACTTTAAAACCCACCATCAGAAGCTTCTTAAATCTTTCAGATCAGATCACCAACAGAGAGGCAGCAGTGTGACACATCTGAATATTTATTTGAGTAGGTACAGAGCCTGTAGTCTATGTCCAACAGGATAGGTATACCATCTAGTTTTTTCTTCTTTTGAAACTACATATTTGCAAACAAGGAATGCTGTTGGGGAGGGTGGGCTGTAAATCAAACAATGTAGCCATCAAGAGGTTATGCAAAACAGAGACAGCTCTACAGTCAACTAAAATTAAGAAAAAAGGATGGTGAACCTCAACAGCGCTTTCATCCCGTCACCTGTACGTGCTTTAAGATGAAGGCACAGCACAGTCCGCCAGAGACACACTGAACACGAATATCTACAAATAAAGATCTACACTACAAGCAGGAGCTTGAGTTTTGTCCATCTTGCTAACGTTCACACCTCCAATGCTGCAGTGTGCAAAACGGTGGAGAATTGCTTGTCGGTCAGGAACGGTGAGGGGCATAAATGGGCAGAAAAAGAAAAGAAAAAAAAAGTCACAAACATTACAGTAGGTACTTTAAAAAAAATAAAGGAAAAAAAAACAGCTTACACTTACAAAACTAAAACCCACTAAAATGAACTATGCCGCAGTTTAGCACATGCTATAGATATGTCCGAAACCTCTCACACATAAAACACCTCCCCACATGATCGCGCACGGCTCAAAGCCATCGGATTTATTCCCGAGAACAGAGAAGGGGGAAACTCATCATGAAAGCAGAGCGGTTAAAGTACAATAGCCCGGGGTCTGTGCAAAGGTACAACAGTGCACAATGTGTATTACATGTATTTACACCAGCAATGAAAAACAAAAGCGAAAAGGGGGGGGGGGGGGGGGGGGGAGCAAAACACACACGGGGACTCACGGCCCCAACGACCTCCTGACGCAACACCCAAAACAGCTCAGTACAGTGTCCACAACACTAAATAACAGTTCAAGAAAAGGGAGAATTAAAGTCATGAAATTGTCTTCTTTAGATCACTGATGTCCAGTCGTTCCACTGAAGGTGATTTATTTTAATTATTAATTTAGCCTCCTCTTCCAGGCTATTCCACAATTTCCAATTGAATTGGTCACCTTCCACACGATGTCGACTCGCTGCGTTCGTTGCATTCAGTCCTGCGTTTCTCCAGTCAGTCGAGCACACACACACACACACACACACACACACACACACACACACGTGTCACGTCCATTCAGTTGCGCACACGCAGCACAAAGACTGCGGCGTGAAGGGAGAGGGCTCTGGCCTGCTGGGTTCATTCTCCAGCACGTCAGATGAACGCGGGCCCTCAGCTCAGGGGCCACTCACACACACACACCTCAGAAGTGTGTTCGCGTCTCTTTGTTGTTGGCGTTGGTGGTGAGGTTCTCCTTTAGCGTTCTTACCTCAGATTATTCACGTGAGACGTCTTCGTTATTCCCATTGGTTCGGTTTGGTTTTGTTGAAAAGACACGCGTTCGGTTTTGATGGTCGTGTTTTGAAACGTAGTAGTCAGCCACTCACTCTCACTCGCATCCACTCAAAGCCGTCTCAAACGCCGTCTGGACGCTTCCTTCAGAAGGAGCTCCACTCAATTTCTCTCAGATTAGATGCAGCTGGATCCCATCAGCCAAGCACAACGGATCTAATATTTCTCACACTCTCTCGCGCTCTCTCTCGCTCTCTAATTATTTTTAATGTTGAACAGAGTGCTGCATCACAAACAAAACTCCAGATTTCCCTGTGGCGTCTAGAACTGGAACCCTTCTGCTGGCACGTTGGTAGAAGAGTTGAAGCTGTACGTTCCTCCTTGGATCGCTTCGGGAACCAGGTTAGAGTCCTCGTCAATCTGAAAGAAAGGAAAGAATCATCGAGAGCTGCATCTCAACTATTAACTAGTGAATCACTTGCAGCATCACTGAAGAGGTAATAAAATCTACATATTTACATTAACAGATATATACTTGTTCTCCTCATTACTGCTCTGCGGCAAAACAAACTTACATCATCAGATGAGAAGAACTGATCGATTATTTCATAAGCCAGTTTGTAGATGTCCTCATTCTCATGGTTCTGCAGCTGCTCGATTTTCTCCAAACCTGAGCAAACAAACGATCAAAAATCAACCTCAAACACTTGCCACAGTAAGACATTAAAACAAGGCCTAAGACTTTAGGAGTTAATGTTTAAGTATTATTGTTATTTTTTCCCCGTGGTATCGAGTACTTTTAGTGGTATCGATACCGACTACTAGATTTTTGGTATCGTGACAGCCCTAGTTGGGTCTTTATTTCCAAAAAAAAATAAAAAAAAATAAATAAATAAAAGGAAGATGATTGTGATCTTCATTTGAACGATCTTGACACAGATTCATAATTCTCCAGATATATTCTCAATTTTGTCGCATGTCTTTCAAATTGATGCACAAGTTTAAAAAGGTCACTAAACATCTGTAGTTTAAAGGGATATATTTCAACACTGAAATAGAATACAATAACAATGCCATCATTAGAAAGCAGAATTACCTGACAATAAGAAATCAAACTTTAACAGTTGGTGCTGTGTTCATTTTAACCAGTAATTTAGTAATGTACCAAGAGAGCGGGTTTTCTGTTTAGTTAACAGCATTTATTGAAAGAAATGTTTAATTTTTTTTACTTTCTCTCTCTGGATACATACACTGAATTTCTTCAATCATTTAGTCCTCTAACTTCGCCACTTTCATCAATTGACCTTAAGCGGACACTCAGAACTGCCTCCATCCATTCAACAACTGATGGGTCAAACAAAGTCCCACTTTTATTTACTTTCAAAAATGCGTTTCACTTTTGTGTCACCACACAGATAAAATATTGTGACTAAAAAAAACCTGACATGTACCTGATATGTTCACATGAAGGGAGCAGACATCTAGCGAGTTTAAAGTGTGGTATGTAGTTCTCAAGTCAAGTTAGATTACAGTTCATCACTGCATGTGTCTACTAAAGCAGTGTTTCTCATCCCTGCTCATGCAGCACACCAGCTCTCATTTTATTTGTGACCCTGGAGCACAAAAGCAGTGTTAAGTCGCTGGGGGATATTTGTAGCAATAGCCAACAATACATTGTGTGGGTCAAAATTATACATTTATCTTTTATGCCAAAAATCATTAGGATATTAAGTAAAGACCATGTTCCATGAAGATATTTTGTAAATGTCCTACCGTAAATATATCAAAACTTAATGTTTGATTAGTAATATGCATTGCTAAGAACTTCATTTGAACAACTTTAAAGATGATTTTCTCAATATTTAGATTTTTTGGCTCCCTCAGATTCCAGATTTTCAAATAGTTGCATCTCAGCCAAATATTGTCCTATCCTAACAAACCTTACATCGATGGAAAGATTATTCATCCAGCTTTAATATGATGTACAAATCTCACTAAGACTGGTTTTGTGGTCCAGGGTCACATATGTCTCGCCTATCAAACACACTTGATTGGCTGGTGTCCTCCAACACAAGCACACGCTCTGCTCACCTCCACACTCCTCGATCAGGTTGGCGATAGTCTCGGCTTCGTCATCAGCCATCTTGAGGATATTACTGAGCCCGTCCAGAACCACCTGCACCACCTGAGCGTCTTTGACGGTCAGCAGGTTACAGAAGGGAGGAACCACCTGCTGCTGGATCAGGTACGCCACCTACAGGACGAGACCACAACATCTGAACACACAGCCCTCTTTTACGCTAGTATGATATAGATATATGAACGAGCTATGTCTATGATAGTCTATATGAGTGAAAGCTTGATTTGACCTGTATCCTTTCTGTCACCGCTGCTGTTGCAGATCATGGTCGTGTAAGTGAAGATGTGCGCCTGTCCGCCGCCATCTTTACGGGTTCGCTTGACCAAAATCTTCCCGTCCCCCGGAGCATCGATCTGATTCAACCACAATTTGACAGGACCATACCACGACGTCAGTTCACACATCCTCTCCCCTCAGCGACCGCTAATTAACTAAACAGGCTGGAGTCGTCGTCATATCACCCCCCCAAATCCACTCGTGCAAACGTTTTGTAAGACAGTACAGCTCATTTTAGTCCCTCTGCGCTCTCTAAGCCCTGCTTTTATTGCGTGCACTCTATGTGCATAGCTACAGCCAGCCAGCGTCAATAGGAACTCTTCCCTTGATCTATTTAAACAAAGCTGCTTTCACTGCAGTGTGACCTCACTGCTTAATCCACTCTGCTGCAATGTATCTCCTGGACGTTTGCCGTCGGCGCAGAATCAGAACGTCTGAGAGGTAGCTCCTTTGCATCTCGCCCCATCGAATTTATCCACCGTGTCTCTCACAGTACCTACGATCACTGTAGTTTCTACAGACAGTCTAGCATCCGCCTACGACTGTCCATAGTGGTCGCGACTCTAATATCAGTTATAACATGAATATTTATATTCGGATAAACACGTCCCTTGATCCCCTGATCATGTATTTAAGTCTATTTATCAGGATTCTCTTGTAACACGCCAACTGATCTGCACCGCTTCTTTTGCTAAATACACCCTTCCCCCCCATTGATCCTGTGTCGATATCTTGCTGATATAAAGAACATTTCTAAAGTTACAAAGAATTTATCCAATCAAATAAAGCGTTCTGAAAATAATCTACTTAATCAGCGTTTTAATCATCAGAAATGTTTCTTCGAGGCAGCGATCAGCATAGTATATGATGTCTGAAGACATGTGACATTTTTTGTCCAATTTACGCCGCTTAATTGTCGGGCCTCTCTTCTCTCCTCCTCCATTGTACATGATGTCCGCACTGTCCCATCTATGGTTCACTTACGTTCTGCGACATAACCCCATTTGCGTATTACTACCACCTTCTATTACCGTTTTGTGACTAATTTACATTATTTGTCTGTCATATTATTGTGACCGATACACCTTGCTTCGCTCTTTATTTGTCTACCTTATAGTTTTAGATACTACATATTTCAAAAACGATTAAAGCTATCTCTGACTGTACGCTCTCCGCGATCGAGAGATAAAGCAGCAGGCTTGCCGGTGCCGCAGGCAAATAGCAGACTGTACTTAGTAACCGGTGTTGAAGCGATTTAAAAATTTTCCCACCCGTACTACTCGATTGATCGTGTGTCAAAAAGCCTGCTAGTCACTGCCTCCGGTCCTTAGCCTTCTAGTTCAACAACACTCGGCTCTCCGCTTGGACTTTAGCACGCACCAATTTCATTGTATTTCTTTTTTTTTATTAAACCCACAGGTGATTTTTTTAGTCTCTCCATACGATGTGCCTAAGTATGTTTCGTAGAAATCACTACGATTAGTTGAATGTAGAACGGACGTAGCTACAGTACCAGTCGCCATATTCCGTATCACAGCGACGTCTTCTGGACCTCAGTCTAGCTAATAACTTTAGTCGATTGTTTCCGCGCTTATCCCGTCAGATGGGGTTGTGCTGCTTTACTATTTGACGGCTACCTTTTCTGCGCACCCCAACTCGGAAATCCCCTCTTTGTCGCGCCTGCGTTGTAGCCACACTATTAGTTTACCAGTTTCATTTTCGATCTGATCTTGTGTGGAGTGACATTATTTCCATTCACTATGCACACTGTCAAGACGCATGAATCGATTTTTCTGCATGCCAATCATCGCTAGTCATACTATCTATGTTAATTCCAGAATTCCATTTCTCTCTGAGGGATTCATACTCGGCTCGTGATGATGAGTTTGTGAGATCTTGCTGTAGTTTGATGACTGGGTACGGATACGGATCTAAGTACGCATCAGCGGGTGCGTCGTGTGTGCTGATCTACAGGACCCCTGGCGCTGATTGAGTCGATTTGTACGTGGTCTAGCTAAGTCGTTTTGTCATTTCTTTTTGGTTCATCTTTTTCTCTTCTCTCTCCCGCTTGTCTTGTTCGCGTCTTCGTGCCTTTTAGATTTCCGTGATTATCGGACGACGTTTCTGGGCCGTGTCTGCTCATTCTTCTGTTCCATAGGAACGACAATTCATCCGCCTCTAGTGCGACTCGGAATCTGTGATTGTTACCCTTGACCTATTTCCCCCGTAGCGAGCCCCCAGGAGTTCAAAGTTCAGGATGCGGCAGAGCCGTGATCGTGAGGTCACTTCACAGAAGACGACATTCTCCGCACCCGTTTTTTCAACGTACCCATGCATCGTATCGTGTGTTTCAGTGTACGCCTTGTGTATACACGTCATCGCCTCATGTCCTCAGTGTATGTCGCGTGAGGGGACATCTTTGTGACGGGACATCGCTGTACGCAGAAAGACTCAGTACCGGGACTTGCTCCACCCCGTGACCTCCCTCATCGGGTACACCCATTCCCACTACTCCTCACCCACACCACCACACAGCACGCACAAGATCAACAAATCAAAAAACAGGACAATGCACACCCGTGCCACGTTGTAAGCCAGTCGTCTGCCCGTTTCTGTCAGCATGTCCCTCACGCTCCCGCGTACACACCTTTCACGCATCCGTCCTATCTCTAGTCAATAGTTTACTAGCTCGGTAGCACACTTTATTCCATACATTGCGCCTGATATCACTTTTGGGAAATCCACATTTCACCCCACAAAATTCAATACAAGGAAATATCTTAACAAGAGTAGTATACTGCTGTCGCTACCCTCGCCCCCCCCCTCCTTTTTCATGAATGTGTTCGATTATAACCTTTGACAACATCCCTAATAAACCCCCCAAACTCCTAAGGCAGAAACCAGTATTCATTAAAATCTCTCAATCGTGGTAAAAATTCCCTTAGAGGTTACGAATTGCACATCGATTCTCCGTTTATTGAAGCTTCCGCATCCACCAGCCGGTTGCCGGTTCCCGCACTTTTCACCATTATCGCCTCCCCTGTGCCCCCCCCTCTGTCTTATTCTACAGCTGTTTTTTCCGTACTTGATGCATCTATGCAGCATCCAGACACGCGTAAGCTATATGTTTATCTTCACAAAGTACATACTTCCGGTATATTTACTGCTTATACAGTTACCGAGTATGTATAGTGTGTACTATCTCTTCTTTGTTCACTTTCTGACTTTCTGAGCTCCCTCTTCTTCGTTTGCTTTTTATGTTTCGTTCTTGCCTTTATTCCTCACTTCAGTTTCCCCAACTTTCTAATTATCCCCCTCTTAATTTCGTACTTTCCTTTTCCCCTCCTTTTCCTTGCACAAACGACCTCAACTTCTTATTCATTGCCATTTCCTGCTTTTTTAGTCATTGTAGAGCAGTTGTTGTCACGTTGGTACTGTTAGAAACAGCGTTACAAAGGCACCTGCGGTGTATGTAGGTAGAAACTGCTCATTCTTAGGTAAAAACATCATTGTGTAAGGTCTTTATACACCTCTGAAAACACAGTTGTGTGTATTATATTGCATTTACACGCCGCATCTTTAAATTTGCCCGAGGCAAAACAATTTGTTAGAGACGGAGGGGTGAAATGTGAGCTGAGGATGCTGCGAGGTTCACACGGGCACTTGTTACCTTGTTGATCTTCTCTTTGGGGTGTGTGAGGAGAGCTGGGAAGTGACCCAGAGCGTCACAGTTGAGCACCACCTGAGTCTGTTCGTCCGTGCCCGTCACAATATTCCCCACCGCTCGCAGAGCTGCCGTCTACATTCATTACAAAACATGCAAACCATTACAACATTTAAATGAGTGCAAAAACAGTTTGGAGCATGTCTCTGAAGTGACCTCGATACAACATGCTCTTCCGCACCTGAACTTTGACCTCCTGGTGGCTCAGTAAGGGGACGAGGTACGGTACAATCCCCGAATCGATGACCATCTGGATCTGCTCATTGCCAGCGTCAGTGAGATAAGACAGCGCCCAGACCGTGTCCACCAGGATCTGCACAGAACCGAGTTAAACCCATCTGATGCCGGAGCGGTGCATTTACACACAAAGAGCAACAGCAGCACTTACATTGACATCAGTGTGGTGGATGAGCACGCACAGCGCAGGAAGAATCTGTACAAAGAAACACACAAGATCATCACCAGGAACAAACAGAGCCGCTTACACCTGCTATCAGCAGGAATCTCTAGCAACCGATGAGAGGAGTCAGCAGCAAATCACTGCATGAGGAATACTGCAGACAGTCTGCAACACGGAGCAGGGCTGCACAATTACAACTGATCAAAAAAATTATAAAAGATGCCGTGATTAATCTTGAAGTTTTGCAGCACTGAGTACTAAAAGTAACCGCAAACATGTATATTAAATGCACGAGTGCAATGACCAACCAGAGTTACTTATATTAGTCCATAAGCCTGCGCTGATTGATATTGAACTGAGTAGTACTCTTGTATTACACCCATGTGTTCTTCATAAATACATGTTTATATAAAAAAAAATTTTTTTAAAAATTAAAAATGCGGCAGGGGAGACAGGGCTAAAGGGCTTTTGCAGTCAGGTAGGCTGCTGCGATAGACGGTGTTTTCAGTTATACCGGTGTTAAGCCACAACACCGGTTACGTCATTGCCTACCGCGGCACCGCCCCCCGCCGTCGTTTAGAGTTTTTATAGTAGCAAAAATCATTTAGCCTAGTTCAGTTAGAGGTACAGACCACTTGAAAAACACAACCTAACCTCTCAATGCAGGGGCCGAAACCGTGCCGAAACGACAGTGCACTGGAGCAGGAGTCAGATTTAATTTCTTCAGGGAGGAGAGCGAGTCGAGCTGACTGACACGAGTGAGATGCGAAAGACAAGACCATGGCAGAAGATTTAGAAAGGAAATGCAAAGGCGCCTGTTTGGCAATATTTTAGATTTTGAAAAGCCTATTGACTGGAAGTTTTTTTAAACATTCGTTTCTTATTTATTTGGTTCCACAGTGTTTGCTGATTACTTTATTTAAACTTTGTGTATTTTATTTATTTTATTTTACATCAAGGTGTATATGCCGTGCCTCCAAGCTTTCTTATTCGTTCTGCTAATAAACGTTCTATGTTTCTTATTTATTTGGTTCCACAGTTTGCTGATTTTCAGTTTTATATACACCCATTTAAACGGTGTAGCCTAAGTAATTTGTTATTTTATTAGGCATATATGGTGTATTTTTATTTATTTTGTTAATAAGTTCTGAGTTTGACGTTGTTGTTGTTGTTGCTTGAATTGAATCAATGCCGAATTGCCGCTAATTTGAAAGTGAAAGTAAAATGCGCACGGCACTTTTACAAGCTATTTGAAAGCCAAGAAATCAGAGGAAAAGAGGGAAAACTCAAACAAACTCGTTTAGATTTAAAAGCATTTCATATATCTATAATCAATTACTTAAACACTAATCTCATAACATTTTGGATTTGTAATTGCTGTGCAAATGCGCTCATGCTACATCTGAACTCTTGATTTCATTTAATTGGTAACAGCACTACTTTCTTACTATTCTAACTGAACGTATCACAAAAAAAAAAAAATGACAAGATGATCTAAAACCTTATTAATTGTATCAATGCCTACAATTAAAAAGGTTAGAAACAGATGCTATAAAAGGCAAACGGACTGCGAGTTGTTTTAGATGTGCAGCCCTAATTAGGAAAATATAGATGGAGAGAGACCACTTAAAACTAGCTAGCAGAACATACTTAATTAGTTAACTAAAAATAAGTTTAAAACATGTTTTACTGCAGTGGTTGATTGTGCAGTTGGCCAAGCCGCACTAGCATTCACACTACCGCGATTCGTGGATCGATTCTGAGATTATCAGAATGCATCGTGATTCTCTCTGGAATCGATTCGGAGCTTAGTTTTTAACAGCAGATGGCGCTCTAGGCTAGTTTTTAACCGCACACTCAAGTACTCACGAAGAGCGCTTGTGCATTCGGCTGAGTAATGCAAGTGGTTAAATTGCACATCAGCTTTTACGATGCGAGATTAATGTAAACACAGGCCACTGTGAACATCCTTGTAACCTTTTCGAACTTTATGAATGATTACTTTAGTTTCAAAAGGAGCGGCTGTTACAGCGGCAGAATACGGCTGTTTCTAAAGCACGCAGTGCCATCTGCTGTTAAAAACTAAGCTCAGAATCAATTCAAGAGAGAATCACGATGCCTTCGGAATACCTCAGAATCGATGCATCGTGAATCGAGAAGTGATTCTGCATCGATTTATTATCCCAGCCCTACTACTAATGTATTTGAGCAACCAGATCGCAGAAAGTTTTGAAGAGATTCCACCTGTCAGAGCAGTGAGATGACACCCGGTCACATGACTCCTGTCCAACACTCACTCTATGATCACAGATGCGTCACACTCATACCTCCTGGATGGTCTCCATGGGCGGGGGCGGGTCCTTGTGGCGGCACAGGTTGACCATGACCCAAGTGACATTGCGGAGGAAGGTGATGGGTATGGAGGGGCTGATGAAGGACAGGAGCGGCTTAACCACTCCCAGACTGATGACGTAATCTCTGCACTGAGGGCCGTCACCTGTAACAGCACAGCGATCATTCATCTGACACAGCACTGCTATCCCATCAGCCTCTGACCACGAGACCGAACACAACCAGCGAAACATGAGCACCCATCAATCACTTCATCGCTTTACATGGTGATTGCTCCCTTGATAATCAGTGCACACCATGAGTGTGAACATGTGTTGAACCACACGACAATCAGGATGAGAAGCACAAGCGCTGAGATGAATGGTGTGGCAATGACCTACCATCAGAAACTCAAAACGCTACATGCTGGATCTTTGACAACGACCGGTTGACCCCATCAGCTCATGATAACGCTCCAGCACATAAAGTAACAATCTTGCAGAGTTAATCACTTACCGATGATATTCCCTAAAGCCCAAACCGCCTGCTCACACACGTTCTGGTGCGGAGATTGCAGCAGCCGCAGGAACAGAGGAACCGCATCTACACCAACACGGAGATAAAGAATGAGACACGCAAGTAAACATACTGCACAGTTACACTCTCACTGAGAATTAACTTGAATATTTCTGGTTTGGTCAACTGTAGTTATCATTTTCAGATTGTTACTTAGAATCCAGCCAACCTAAAAGCATAATCAGGGCTGCACATAAGTGGTGCGCATGCACAACCAAAACAACAACAACAACAAAACACTTGGAAAGTAAGTTCAGACCGCTCATTTGCATACAAGATTGTAGACAGCTGTTAATGCACAATCACCATTTTCGATACTGTATAAGATTTACATTCAAACTGAATGCATAAATCTAGGCTACGCACTGCTGGTTTCAGAGCAAAACTGTGCATTTCATTCACTGACACGCTTCACTCTGCAGCGTTAAAACTGGCAGCACATATTCTTACTTGCTGGCAACTTGCCAAAATAAAAGCTTGCCGATTTTAGGTTTGAAAATGCTGAGAATTCAAATTAGAATTCATATTCAAATTCAGAACTATAAAAATAATTAAATTTAGCTTGTACTTTTAACGTACTATAAAATACATTTATTTTTATTTAATACTCATTTTTATTTTAAAATACAAGTATCACACTTTGATTACTAAAAAAAAGCCTAAGTGCAATAATACTAATATATAGCCTATTTTTTAGTGCGCGCGCGCAGTGTGAACACCAAACCAAATCGTCAGCTGCTCTCATGAGAACCATTCTGAAAAACTTATGTGCACTTCTGTGCATAATACTAAAAATAGTGGCACAGTTTGGCCAAAAACATTGTACTGCAAATGTGACACTACTATATGAATTGCAATCCAACTCATAGCTACTGTGTGTGAAAAAATTTTTTTTTTTTTTTTTTTTCATATGTAGTTTTAATTCAAACAAAAATTTAACCTGGTCTGTGTACAAAAAAGAGTTTAGTTTACTAATCCGGTGAAATGCAGAAATTTTCTGTCCACAAAAGTGGTGTGAATGTGAAAGTGAAGCTAGTGCACGTTAGAAGTAGCCTAAACTCACAGCACATGAGTTTGTGTGGAGCTGCATTTACAGCAACAGAGACACTCACAACAGTATTATGGCGTAAGAGAACAACTTGCTTTACTCTGAAACGGGCTTCTATCTAAATATTCAAGTCTCATAAACTGCATTTTGAAACCTTGAGCACTTGGTTTAAAAAATGAATAAATAAAAAAAACACTCAGAGAAGATGCTTCTCTAAATGAGTCAAAAAATAAACAACAACACCGTAAATGCCTGGTTGATTTGCTTTAAATGACTAGTCACCCATCGCTTATGATCCCCTCTCAGTTTCTGCTATTAGGCACGTGCAGAACTTTAATCAGAGCGGAAGCTCGAGCAGTGAAGGCAGCACTGCACACTTCTGTCTAGCACAACAGATGCTAAAACACTCGTGTCCTACAATGCATGAACTAGGATTCAAGTACTGAAAGTACTGAACATGCACAGGTGCAGAGAGCATCAGGAGTACGTACTCGACTGCACCACGGCCTGAGTCTGCTCAGAAGTGCCTGATGCGATGTTGGTCAAGGCCCAGGCCGCCTCAAACTGCAGAGAAGGGCTACGGAACACAGAAAACAAAAGATTGCCATGAGAAAAATATATGTGGAACAAAAAAATAAATAAAACACAGTGACACGTAGGGATATGCCGGTATCTAATTTTCATGATGCGATTAATTGCTAATGCTTTTAATCACGATGTACGGTATTATCACGATATTGAAATTTAGTTAAAAAAAAGTGTTTGTCATAATACAGTATAACAGGTTTAATAACTTTTTTCTTATAACAAAAATAACTGAACATTTAAATACAATAAATACACTAATGTATAAAGTTTTAAAACATTTTACACCGATTAAAGTGCAAAAGAACTATAAAGACCAATCACTTTACAATAAGATCTCATTAGTTAAGCTTAGTTAATGCATTAACATTCACAATCAGCAACAGCTACATTTGCTACAGAAGTTATTCATCTTTGTTACAAAATACAAGTCTTTGTTCATATTAGCTCATTAAATAACAGTTGCAACTTTCGATTTTAACAGCGTGTTATTAAATATTGGAATGAGATTAATGAATGTTCAGAAGAGTTTTTTCATTGGCAGTTTATGTTAACTAAACTAATGTTAACTAATGAAGCCCTAATGTAAAGTGTGACCGAACAATAAAGAATCAAAACACTTTCAAACAATATCTAGGGCATGTTGTAGTCCAGATTAAAATGTGAAAGGGTTTTGAAATAAATAGCCTATTAAGTCTAAATATTTGGCGCTGTGATGAACATGGCCTACTAACATCCATTCAAATTCGAATAATTTTGTAATAAATAATTATTCTCTGTATTTTGAAGTGCCCACGATAACAATATCGTGCATATTCATTATCATGATATAACGCATTAACGAATACCGGCACATGTCTAGTCACACGACACGGGTCTTACTTGTCGTCTCTATCCAGACAGTGCACCAGGATGGGCAGAATCCCAGACTTGATCAGGTCGTCTATGGGAGGGTTGCGGTCACTCGACAGCAGCTTCCTGCAAGATGAGGTCAACAATACTCAATAGGATGCGTCACACAGCAATAAGTCCCATACTATACAGAAACACACGAGCAGTCAGAGGAAACTCTTAGAAAACATCATGATGAATGAGCCGTTACTCACCTGGCGGCCTGAACGGCGCTGAGCTGAATGCCCTGGTTATCACTGGTCGCATTCTACAAACATTTACACCTCATTATATAGACAAACACTCATGTTCTGTACAAGCCATTTCATCAAGACAGACGAAAACTACTAGGGTGAATCTCATGAGACATCCATGTCAATGAGTCTTAGGCATTTACAGGGTTCTGGCACCTTTTCCAAAGTCAAGCTTCTCCATCACTTTACAACTGTAATTGTTAAATCGAGTAATTTACAACAGCTTCGAATGCGACTCAGCCAATCAGAATCAAGCACCGGAACTCTGTTTTATAATACAGGATTACACACATATTTGTGTTCTTTACTTTATATCAGAAGTTATTTAGCTATTAAAAACCAGATTGCATTTCACATTAACATTTTCAAGCCAACGCCCACTGAAGCAGCAAACCTCACGGCATGTTTTATCTCCCACTCGCTTTCATCAGAGAGCACAGGTCAATACAGACATAATATTGATAACACTACAGCCTCGAGCAGAGTTGTTTTCATTTTATGCAAAAGGTGCAAATGTGACTAGGTTTATTTTATCTAAAAAGTGAACCATTCAAGAAAGAACACGAATTATTCTGAAACCAATGCAACTGCAATTTCAGGTGGTTTCAAGCACTTTCTTCAAAATCCAAGCACTTTTCGAACCTTGAAAAAAATCGCCCTACATCGCGGTTTTACCTTTTTTTGTAAAGGGCGTTTGATTTTCTTTGCATGTTAACTTTGTAAACACTGGGTCGGTACTTCTGCAGCGATGTAGGATGATTTTGAAGTTGGAGGAGAAAATGAGATGGGAGTTTTTAGACCTACCCTAACCGTCTTGAACCGGAATACACAGTTCACGCGATGCTGACAAGACTACGTTTTTGATGTTAAAAGTAGCTAATTTGTAAAACTTTTTAAAGAAATAACCAATTGTTTCACTAGGATAAGATCCTTCTTCCTTGGCTGGGATCGTTCAGAGCCCTTTGAAGATGCAGTTCAAACTCAGGGGCACCATAGAAGTCCATTATATGGAGAGAAATCCTGAGATGCTTTCCTCAAAAAACAATCTTTACGACTGAAGACAGACATGAACATCTTGGATGACAAGGGTGACATCTTGGTACATTATCTGTGCTTTTCTGTTCTGGAAGTGAACTACTCTAACTGTTATTGTCTTTGATCTGAGCCCCTTCAGCACTGGTGAGAGAATTTAGTGCTTGTCGCTTAATAACGAGGACCGTGCTGAACATATAAAGATGCTGCAGATTGAAGATGCGATGCTGAACGGTGAGTTTCATGTGTGTCAATTAGCAGAATAGAGACGCTCTCCGGTGGACCACAGCAGCAGTGCTGGGGTATCTGGCTAGCAGGAGCTGGTAGTTAAAACAAGCTCGCCTTTAATTTTTGCAGTTTTGAGAGTAGTACAATTTACATGCGCGGCTTTAACAAGCAGACAAAGTTACACTTGTCCAGTTGCATCTGAAATAGGGCTGGGCGATAATTCGGTACCGATAATTATCGCGATATATTTTTCCTTGATAAAACGATATGAAGAGTTCGATATAATGTTTCTGCGCCAAAAGCGGAACAAAACAGCACGACTCATTTGAAGCGTGCCACTCGGACCATTTTCCGCTCGGATCAAAGTTCAATCTGCCTGGCGGCGCGAGCTCATGCGAGCACTAAACAGCGCTGTGAGATCCAGTGTGAAGCACTTGAACTCAGCGATGAACACAAATGACTCGGTGAGTTAAACTAGTTTAAAGCCAAACAGGAGAAACACTGTGCAACGAGACAGTCAGAAGGCTTTTCAATCTACACATCGCCATAATTTACCGTGGATTTACTGTATTTACACTCACTGCACCATGGTATTGTGGGATATTCACATTGAATTTTATAACAGTTGTAATGGTATATAATTATAGTATGTATTTATGATTAAGCTATTGCATGTGTGCATTTATACTGAATATTTTTAGACTACTGTTTTTTCATACAAATAGGCTACCTAAAAACAACGGTTATATTTTTACCATGGTATGTGAGAGTGCTATATGGGGTTTTAAACATGTTTATCATTGATTTAAATGTATGCTACTATGGGAGACCAATGCTTAATTTAAAAATAAAAATAAAAACTGGTTCGAATAAATGTAACCATATAAAATGGAGGTTGCTACAATTTTTTACAGACGTTACTGATTTTGATAATGAACAAATTTACCTCCGCATCCTAACTCAAGCTACTATCAAATGTGCATTTCTATGAGACAAAAAAAATCTATTATTATTATTATTATAACATTAATCAGGCACCCAATCCTGTTTTCTTTATTTACAATTCACTCATTAGAACATCAGAAACTAGAAATTAATTTTTCTATTCATATATTTATTTTGTTTAATCATTATAATGAGCCTAAATTAATGGTCTGGTTTCTACAACTTTTATTTTGGAGCAAAAATCTGGCTTTAACCTGGAAAGAAATAAAGATTTGACATTTATCGTGATGATTATCGATATCGACTGACATGAAAAAAAAAATTTATCGTGATCATTTTTTTGGGCCATATTGCCCAGCCCTAATCTGAAATGCCTCTCAAACCACCTCCTGAAGTGGTCTGAGAGATCAGACTGCAATCAATCTCGAACGCAAAGTCATTATCACCTAGTCTTTTCACGTTGGACAGCTATCCAATCAAAGAAAACACAGTGGCCATGTGTAAACAGGCCCTTAGATCCAATCCTGCTCCTGAAGGGCCAATTACACACAGAGCTAATCAAGGTCTTCAGAAGAGCACAGCTCAAGACAAAACTGTGCTCACATTCAAGTTCAGTCGGTTTCTCTTTGATTGAGTGGATTAAAGCTCACACTTTGTTTGTTGCTTTTAGTTTTCAGTATAAAGAAGATGCTGCTGTTAATGTTTGAGATTGTCAGCTGGATGTACAGAGACTTTAACATTTCACACACATCACAAAGATCATTACAACTCAAAACATATTCAGAATAAACTGGGGATTTTGAGTGGTATAATAAAAAAATGATATTTTTATTTAAACAACTTACCTGCACTATTGCTTCAAGAGAAGTGTTTTGCTGTTGTAAAAAAAGAGAAAATAATTACCGTAATAACTGAAAACTCAACTCACTTCATGAACATTAGATGAAATAATCCGATTAATAAGAACAGTTCTTACGCTTCTGAAATCTCCATCCGCGTCAGAATCGTCACAGATATCCTCATGTGGCACATTCCTCCGCTTCAGCAGGTGCTCGTCTCTCTTATTCTACAGGAACGCAGCAGGTATTCGCAAGTGTTTTAGTACAAAAACAGCTCGTTCTGAAGCAGTGTGAACAGATCTTACCTTTCTGAGCTCAACCACCACTTCCGTCCGCTGTCTTCTCATCGTCTGTACGGGAGAAACCAGAACGATCAGTAATTACACACACACACACACACACACACCACACACACACACACACACACAGATTAAACAATCAGCTCTCACAAATCTGAATGTACGCCTAAAGGCGACCCTCTCAACATACACCGAGACATTAAGAAATTAAAGACCATTTCACTTGATAAAGTGTTTCCAGCCGTTCCTGCACTTATTTCTTATCGTTTCACTCAATATCTTCCCTTAAAATGAAGATGCAGATGTTATGCATACATTATATGTGAGCCTGCAGCACAAAAGCAGAGATATTTGTAGCAACAGCCAACAATACATTGTATGGGTCAAAATTATACATTTCTCTTTTATGCCAAAAATCATTAGGATATTAAGTAAAGATCATGTTCCATAAAAGATATAGTAAACTGTCCTCTACCGTAAATTCTACAAACTTCATGTTGGATTAGTAATATGCTTGCTAAGACGTCATTTGACAACTTAAAGATGATTTTTCAAGATTGATTTTTTTTGCACCCTCATCCCGATTTTCAAACATTGGTCCTATCCTACAAACCTTAATCAATTGAAGATTATTTATCCCTTATGACTGCTGTTGTGCTCCAGGGTCACATATAATAGTTAAATCGAGCTGTACGTGTTCTGGTGAACACCTGGATAAAACAAGCCTATTAAAAACCACACAATTTAGGATCATTCTGCTTAACCTGAATCCATCAGAAACGCGCTCAATGCTCTTAATTATCGACTTGCATACACGTGTAGACGAGAGTCGCAGTGTGCTGTTGTGTGTGAATGCGACGCAGCTGAAGTGATCTCGCTGCAAACACAGGAGACAACCACAGCGACCTCAGAAACGACACGGACTCCTAATAAAGCGCCTGCAGGAGCCAGATTAGCAGAAGCGCGTCTGGAGGATGTTGTCGTACCGCAGGCCAGCTCTGAGCTCATGCTAACACTCACACGACGGCCACTGCGAGGACTCAGACACGATAACCACACAAACCGAGTCCAGAATCACGAATCACGAGCGATCCGAGCGTTTCCCGGCGCTCACTCGAATAACTGCTAGCGAAAACACACTTTAATGAAGAGCTGCGACGTGCGCTAGCTCGATGCTAACGGCTCACACGGCTAGCTAGCCGCGCGGCTAACACCTTCCCATCACACATCTGACTGATTTCTCAGATCTAGTCTCGTTTACACGCGTATATCGGGAGGATGTCTCGGGTAGCGAGACATGAGCGCTCGAGGGTGTATAATCGCAGGGTTATCTGAGAAGTGGCTGTAAATCTGCTCGACGTCACAGCGGCTTTACCTCCAGATCGCGCCCTTTATTCTTGAAGTTCTTCAGCCGCTGCTTGTCCAGTTTCTCGCTGTCGCTCATGTTCGCACTCATGTCTCTGTGTTGATATTATAAGTAACTTAGATGCGCGTGTAGCTCTCCGGAGCTGAATGTGTTCGCTCGGCTCTTGTAGATAGCGGAATGTGTTATGCTAATGAGGCGCGGTGCATGCTGGGATTGCCGGTGGAGCGGCGCCGCCTCGCAGGGGCTGTAACGTTACCACACATTAGATCAGATTGGCTTCGAGAAAGCAGCTTTGCTGAAAGCTATTGACACTTATTTGTTATTATTTTATTTATATTATTCTTTTATATTGCTATTAGTAGTCGTATTATTACTGGCCTAATTGGTATTACTCTTAACTCCACCTAGGGCTTCCAAGTTAAACCACCAAACTCTGCTAAACTTCACAAAGACTTTACTGTAGCCGCAACGACTCAAAGTTGGTTTCATTGTCTTTCCCCATCCATTCCATCCACCATCTATCCCATCATCCTTATCATCCATACACCCATCTATCATCCATCGATCACCCTCCACCCTCCCTAGCCATCTATCGATCTATCTATCTATCTAGCGATCTATCTATCTATCTATCTATCAGCTATCGATCATCGATCTAGCATCTATTAGCCATCTATCACATCCCCATCCACCATCTATCCTCCATCTCCGCCCCCCAACAATGCCCCCCCTCCACCTATCTATCATCCCTCTATCTATCCTTCATCACCAATGTCTATCTACTATCGATCATCTATCTAGCTATCTATCTAGCTACTCATCCGTCCAGAGCCATCCAGCCATCTATTCATCCAGCCAGCCATCCATCCAGCTATCCAGCCATCATGCTCCACATCCCATCCATCCAGCCATGCTATCATCCCCCCAGCCATCCGCATCAGCCAGCCCTCCATCCATCTATCCGCCGTCCTGCCAGCCAGCGATCTCCATCCATCCAGCCAGCGAGCAGCCAGCGATCAGCCAGCCATCCATCCATCCATCCAACCAGCGACGAGCTACGAGCGACTAGCATACCAGCCATCCAGCCTCCGCCAGCGATGAGCGCCATAGCCAGCCGCCAGCTAGCAGCCAGCCATCATCCATCCATCTAGCTATCTATCTAGCTAGCTATCGACTAGCATCTATCTATCGAGCGAGCTATTCGAGCCAGCCAGGATCAGCCAGCCCGCCAGCCAGCCTCCAGCCAGCAGCGAGCATCCACAATCCCCAGCCATCGAGCCATCGAATCTGCGAGCGCGCGACGATCGACGAGCGAGCGCCTCGAGCAGCCAGCGAGCAGCCAGCCAGCCAGCCACCCTAAGCAGCCAGCCAGCCACCATCCGCTAGCATCCAGCATCCATCCAGCCACCAGCCCAGCCAGCCCATCCCAGCGAGCGATCTATCCAGCCAGCCACCATCTAGCCATCGCCACGAGCGAGCGGACCAGCCAGCCATCCAGCCAGCCAGCCGATCCAGCCCCCACGCCACCCACCGAGCGAGGCGACGAGCGACGACGCCCGAGCGATCCAGCCACCAGCCATCCATCATCCAGCCAGCCAGCAGCCAGCGCGATCAGCCATCGATCCCAGCCAGGCCAGCCACCAGCCTCCAGCCACAGCGGAGCGAGCGAGCTAGCGAGCGAGCGAGCTACGGCGAGCAGCGAGCAGCCAGCAAGCCCGCAGCCAGCAGCCAGCGACGCCAGCCACCGCGACAGCCGCCAGCCAGCCAGGCCAGCGAGCAGCCGCCGGCCACTATCGAGCGAGCGATCTAGCGCGAGCGATCCACCGCCATCCAGCCGCGAGCAGCACAGCCGCCAGCCGCCACCCCGCCACCAGCCAGCCAGCGAGCGACGAGCGAGCTACGCGAGCCATCGAGCGCCGCGAAGCAGCCACGCCGCCAGCCCAGCGAGCACCAGACCGCCAGCCATCCAGCAGCAGCCCGCCAGCCATCCAGCGAGCGAGCTATCGAGCGCGCGAGCGATCGGAGCGAGCGAGCGAGCAGCCGCCAGCCACCAGCGTCGCCAGCAGCCAGCAAGCCACCACCAGCCAGCCAGCCGCCATCCACCAGCCGCTCGAGCCAGCGAGAGCCAGCGGCAGCCACCATCCAGCCAGCCATCGAGCAGCCAGCCAGCCAGACATCCAGCCAGCGAGCAGCCAGCCAGCCAGCCACCACAGCGAGCAGCCAGCCAGCCAGTCCAGCCCGCCAGCGCGCACCAGCCAGCAGCCAGCCAGCCAGCCAAGCCAGCCACCAGCGAGCGCCAGCCAGCAGCCAGCCAGCCACCAGCCAGCCGCCAGCCAGCCAGCTAGCAGCGAGCGAGCATCGACGAGCCATCGAAGCAGACCAGCGAGCAGCCATCCAGCCCGCCATCCAGCGAGCACCGCCCTCCAGCCAGCCAGCCAGCGAGCAACCACCAGCGAGGCGAGCGAGCGAGCGAGGAGCTATCGAGCTAGCTAGCCGATCGAGCAGCGAGCGAGCCCACCAGCGAGCGCCAGGCCAGCATCCAGCCCAGCCAGCTAGCAGCCACGCCAGCCAGCCAGCAGCCAGCCAGCCAGCCAGCTAGCAGCCAGCCAGCCCAGCCATCCCGCCCGCCACGAGCCAGCGAGCGAGCGAGCTAGCTATCTAGCGGCCAGCGAGCAGCCAGCCGAGCACCAGCAGCCGCCAGTAACGCCGCAGCAGCCAGCCCCGGCCGCATCCAGCCAGCCAGCCGAGCCAGCAGCCGAGCGAGCGAGCTGCGAGCAGCAGCCAGCCAGCGGCAGCCAGCAGCAGCAGCCAAGCCAGCCCGCCAGCCAGCCAGCGAGCAGCGAGCGAGCGATCTCAGCGAGCGAGCGAAGCGAGCAGCGGAGCGGCGAGCTAGCTAGCAGCCAGCCGCGAGCAGCCGCCAGCCAGCAGCCGCCAGCCAGCCAGCCAGCCAGCGAGCGATCATCGAGCGAGCGAGCGGCCGAGCGATCTAGCAGCCAGCCAGCAGCCAGCCTCCTCCAGCCGCCAGCCAGCAGCAGCCAGCCGCGCCATCCACCCAGGCGACAGCCACGAGCGCCAGCCATCCAGCGAGCGAGCCAGCGAGCCGCGAGCGAGCTAGCGAGCGATCGAGCTAGCGTATCGAGCGAGCCGCGAGCACCGCCAGCCGCCGCCAGCATCCATCCAGGCAGCGATCGAGCGCCGCCCGCCATCAGCCAGCGAGCTAGCAGCCAGCCAGCCAGCCAGCCTCCGGCCAGCCCCAGCCAGCCAGCGAGCAGCCACCAGCAGCATCCCCCAGCTATCAGAGCCCAGCAGCAGCCAGCCCGCCACGAGCTAGCAGCTAGCTGAGCGACAGGGGAAAAAAAAGTAGGGGAGCGCCACCAGGGGGCCAGGGCGCCCACGGAAAGAGGGGAGAGGCCGGGAAAAGGGGCAGCAGAAGGATACCTCACGAGGAAGACCAAAAGGGAGAAAAAAAACCAGAAAAGCACAGGGTAGGGAGTGGTAAGAAGGTAGTGGCAAATTATGGGGAACAAGAAGGATTGGGTCCAAAACAAAAAGTGCATCTCAAACTGTGTGAAGAACCCTGGGGTGGCAAGGGACAGAGGTCAAAGGGGTCTGTAAGCTGCAACAAGGTGGGCAACACACTGGGCTGGTATTTTGGTCCATTCCTCCATGCAGATTTCCTCTAGAGCAGTAATGTTTTGGGGTTGTCGCTGGGCAACACGGATTTTCAATTCCCTCCAAAGATTTTTTTATGGGGTTGATATCTGGAGACTGGCTAGGCCACTCCACGACCTTGAAATGCTTCTTACGAAGCCCCTCCTTTGTTGCCCGGGCGGTGTGTTTGGGATCATTTTCATGCTGAAAGACCCAGCCACATTTTCATCTTCAATGCCCTTGCTGATGGTAGGAGGTTTTCACTCAAAATCTCACGGTACATGGCTCCATTCATTCTTTCGTTTACACTGATCAGTCGTCCTGGTCCCTTTGCAGTAAAACAGCCCCAAAGCATGATGTTTCACAGTAGGTATGGTGTTCTTTGGCACTCAGCATTCTTTCTCCTCCAAACACGCCAAGTTGAGTTTTTACCAAAAAGTTCTATTCTGACCATATGACATTCTCCCAATCTTTTTCTGGATCATCCAAATGCTCTCTAGCATACTTCAGATGGGCCTGGACATGTACTTGCTTAAGCAGGGGGACACGTCTGGCAATGCAGTATTTGAGTCCCTGGCGGCGCAGTGTGGTACTGATGGTAGCCTTTGTTACTTTGTTCCCAGCTCTCTGCAGGTCATTCACTAGGTCCCTCTGTGTGGTTCTGGGATTTTTGCTCACCGTTCTTGTGATCATTTTGACCCCACGGTGAGATCTTGCGTGGAGCCCCAGATCGAGGGAGATTATCAGTGGCCTTGTATGTCTTCTATTTTCTAATAATTGCTCCCACAGTTATTTTTCTTCACACCAAGCTGCTTACCTATTGCAGATTCAGTCTTCCAGGCCTGGTGCAGGTCTACAATTTTGTTGTGTCCTTTGACAGCTCTTTGGTCTTTGCCATGGTGGAGTTTGGAGTGTGACTGTTTGAGGTTGTTGACAGGTGTCTTTTATACTGATAACGAGTTCCAACAGATGCCATTAATACAGGTAACGAGTTGAGGACAGAGGAGCCTCTTAAAGAAGAAGTTTCAGGTCTGTGAGAGCCAGAAATCTTGCGTGTTTGTAGTTGACCAACTACTTATTTTACCGAGGAATTTACCATTTAATTCTTTAAAAATCCTACAATGTGTTTTTCTGGATTTTTTTCTCATTTTGTCTCTCATAGTTGAGGTATCCCTATGATGAAAATTACAGGCCTCTCATCTTTTTAAGTGGGAGAACTTGCACATTGGTGGCTGACTAAATACTTTTTTACCCCACTGTATCTATCTAGCCTCCATCCATCCTCCATCTATCAGCCTCTCCATCATCCTCCACCATCTACATCCACTATCTATCTATCATCACCATCTATCTATCTATCTATCTCTCTATCCATCCATCCATCCATCCACCTATCTTTTCATCCATCCATCCATCCATCCATCCATCCATCTAGCCATCCATCTATCCATCCATCCATCAATCCATCAATCAATCAACTCATCCTCCATCCATCCATCCATCAATCCATCCATACATCCATCCATCCATCATATATCCATCATATATCCATCCATCCATCCATCCACCCACCCACCTATCTATCTATCTATCTATCTATCTATCCTATCTATCTATCTATCCATCCATCTATCATCCAGCCATCCATCCATCCATCCATCATCCAACCATCAGCCACCCATCCATCATCCACCCATCCATCCATCATCCATCCATCCATCCATCCTCTATCTATCTATCTATCTATCAATAAATCTATCTATCTATCCATCTATCTATAATCTATCTATCTATCATCTATCCATCCATCCCTCCATCCATCCATCCATCTATCTATCTATTTATCTATCTATCTATCCGTCCATCCACCCAGCTATCCATCTATCATCCATCCATCCATCTATCTATCTATCTATATATCTATCATCCATCCATCCATCTAATCTATCCATCCATCCATCATCCCTCCATCCATCCATCCCGCCCATCCTCCACCCCTATCTATTATCTATCTATCTATCTATCTATCTGCTTCTATCTGCGATCTATCTATCCATCCCTCCATCCATCCATCTATCATCCATCATCCATCATCCATCCATCCATCATCTATCTATCATCCATCTATCTATCTATCATCACCAATCTATCTATCTATCTATCATCCATCCATCAATCCATCCATCCAACAATCAATCCATCCATCCATCCAACCATCCATCCATCCATCCATCCATCATCCATCCCTCCATCATCCATCCATCCATCTATCATCCATCCTCCCTCTATCTGTCTATCATCTATCAGCTATCTATCTATCTATCTAACATCAGCTATCTGATCGATCCATCATCACCTCCATCCTCCATCTATCATCCTCATCCTCAGCCATCTATCTATCCATCATCCATCATCCATCATCCATCCTCCATCCATCCATCATC